>JAKKPZ010000229.1:0-85651 GCA_022814885.1 Ditylenchus destructor
TAGTGCCAAATAATCCAAAATAACTGATGGAAAAATTCGCCAGCACTCCACCTGTGCTCAATATCATCGCCGCTAGGCCCAAGCCAATCTCATGTATCACAATAACTGAGAGGAAGTTATCTAAAAAAATTTAGTAAGTTTTTAAAGAAATTTTTGAAATAGTTTAAATGATATCTAAGAAAATTTTGTGAGTTTTTTAGGAATACGGTTAGTTTTCTGTGACAAAAGCGACTCACTTATTCCCCACAGGGCACCTCCAAGCATAGCATACGGAAAGAACGGAGGAAATCCTTCGAACACGTACACAACAAAACTGGTGATCAGTGCTCCAATGCACATTATGAAATGAGCGTAGACTCCTGAATATAGAGAAGTGGTCAAAATGGCCCATAATTGGAATTTCTGACACAGAACTCAGCTCAGCTTAACCTTCCCGGATAGTGCCCGTATAGAGTAAGAGTTGCCTCAAGGTTTGGGTTTCAGCGATATACTCTCAGGCTGAGGTTTTAGGCCTCTCTAAGCTTGGACTGAGTTGTGTAAAAAAGTTGGTCCATTTTGATTCATATTTTTCAATAGACGGTTCTTCCTTGAATTATAAAAATTTTGGACTCTGATTAGAAATTTTAGAAAAATTTCCCTAAATGAGTTGAATTAGATAAAATGGGCTATTTTCCCAAAATGCCTTAATTTGGCGAAAGACGGTAAATTTTAGCCTGAAACGAAAACCAAAATGCATTTTTGCAAAAATCGCGTTGTTCGCAAATTTTTGCGACTCGGTGGTGGAAACGATTCCTAAACGATTGAAATGGTAGTAATTTTCAAACGAACCCTCTGAGCAACAACTCAAACTCAATAGCCTGAGGAATAGGCACAAAAACATATGTCTTACCGTCGCCGGTATCGATGTGCATAACCTTAATGGGCAGAAACATTGATCCGAATAGCAACACTGCGCCAAGCGATTCGAGAAGACCAAAGAAGGTTTCGCTGCCTTCCATCGTTAATTATTAATAGAATTCGAATATCTAGACTCGAATAATTGGAAAGTGGATTAGGTCTGAAAAAATATTAAAAAATATTAACCTTTTAGACTGAAATAAATCTCATGTTAACCTTTTTCCCAAAATGTTTTTTAGCCAGAACATATTTTCCAGAAAATATTTTTTCTAGAAAATAATTTCGGTAGGTTGACAAATAATATCGCAAGTATTAACGTTAAGAAATTTAATTTTCTAGAATCTAAAATTTTTTATCAAATCTAAAATTGGTCAAAATTGTGACTTCTGGCCAAAAAAGATCAATCCGCAAATTGCACTGGTTAAAATAGGACTCCAAATTAAGAGCCGTATCATAAGTTATTCCATTGTCGGGCTCTCCCAAACTTCTGATTTGGAACCATGAGATAGGGACTACGAATGTTTATTCAAAATGTCGCATTTCGCTGTGCGATTAGAGCACCCCGAAATTATTGGTTAATTCGTATTCGTGGAGGAATAACAGAAAAACATTTTTGCAAAATCATAGAAAAGTGAGGCAAAATGTGACATAGAATGCTTACTGATTTGTCAAGCCATAACTGTACTTCCTCCGAATAACGCCGCCCTCTCAATAGCGCCGATTATCTCCGGTCCCGGATTTACGTCTAAGGATTTGTATGAGTTTGGCCCTCTGAATAACGCCGCCCTCCCAATAACGCCAATTTTTTTTTGAAACATGCCTTATAAATGACCCTCCGAATAACGCCGATTCAAATTTTTGAAGAAATTTTCGAAATTTTTATCAGTTTTACAAAATTTTTCAAAAAACTTAAAAAATTTTCGGAAATTTTTTAAATATTTTTGTCGTTTTTGCCAAAATTTTTACAAAAGTCGGTGAAAAATAGCAAAATTTTGTGAAAAAGCTCAAATCCGTGGTATTAAATTCAAATTTGATGCCAAAATAGTCAAAATCCTCCGATTAACGCCGATCTAACAAATTTTTGGTTAAAAACCTCCGAATAACGCCGCCCTCCGAATAACGCCGATTTCGTCCGGTCCCGTGATCGGCGTTATTGGGAGGTTCGACTGTAGTAGAAACATTGTAAAATGATGTTTTCCGACTTCATAGAACATATTCCAAAACCATATGGATTCAAAAAATAGCGCACTAGACCACTATTCCAAGTTTCAAACTCCAACAAAACTTTCAATGTAAAAAACTTTCAATATCATATTTTTAGATTGGCATCGCAGGATTTGCCATTCCGAAAACATTTGTAACAAAAAGTGCTTCTTCTGGCAACAGTATTGATTAGTTTGAAGAATGAAGAAGAAGTTTGAAGAAAATGGCTGCGGTGATAAATTGTGAATCACCATTAACGACAAGTAATACGATTCTTGCGTAATCCAATGCGAGAATCTCTGTGTTAGAAATGACTTCAAATTAAACAGAACCAATTCCAAAAGTTCCAAAATAATCAATATCTTTGGCACAAACATTACTTTTTGTCACACATTTTCAGGAAGGAAAATCCTGCGATACAATTACAGTCTAAAAATACTAAATTATCAGTTTTTCACTTTTGGAGTTTGAAATTCGGAGTATTAATCCAGGGCATTATTTTTGACCAGTCATCGTTTTACCGATGTCGCGAAAATTATTCGGCGTTGTTCCTCGCTGAACACGTATTAACGACTATTTTTGGAGTCTGTAATCATACGCCGATATTCCTATCTCACTTCTCATGTTTCCACTACAAAGCTATATGGATAGGCAATAGTTGAAAATGAAATTTATTTTCGCAGATACATCCTGCAAAATCTCACTAAATTCTGGAAAATGATCCTTCTAATGATAGCTTAAATCTCAATAAGCTGTCTATCAGTAACACAAGCATCTAATAACAAATTTGGGCGAGTTTGGTGTCATTCGACAGTGCGAGCACATTCCGAAATCCGTGACCTAACCTACGAAAAAAGGTATTTCAAAAGTTATAGGTCGTCAAAGTTGTCTCAGAGAATGTGACGGACTGACATATTCGGGGAATTCTTCCCGTGCGGCAAAGAATTTTCTTTCTATCCTCACCTACACAGACTAGCCAAAGCGATTTGAAAAGAGATTCCGAACGTGCTAGCGACAATAATGTCACCAACCTCAGCGACCCCAGTCAAATAAATTTTGTCCTGTATCGAAAGCTACATGACTAGAGAGCAAGCTTGAGATGAAAGAGCGAGCATTCATTTCACAGCAAGCGTTCGCTGCTGGAATAAATTTATTTGACGGTGTCGCAGAGCTGAGGTTGGTGACATTATTGTCGCTACCACGTTCGGAATTTCTTTCAAAACGCTTTGGCTAGTCTGTGTGAAAAATCAGGGCTCTGATAGTGCAACTATAATAGGTCATACATAAAGAGACAAACAGACTTTTCTCAAAATTCTAAAAAATTCATTTCAACTTTATAACAGAATCATAAGAGTGCAAGGCATATATATATATATGGGTGGGAAATGGACCGTATACAATGTTTACGAAAACATGATGAAAAACGCCAAAAAGACAACAATAGTTTCTGTAAACATAAAGTTAACTTTGCTGCATCAAAGAACCATCCAAAGTGACTGTATGAAATTTGCATATGTTTGCAGACAGTTTGGTTGTTGATCATCGTTCGAGAGGTGTTCGTAGGCCCGAGCGGATTAACTTCCCCGGGCTTCTCCGAATTTCGAGGATTAACAGCAGTTTCACACGCATTTTCAGACCGTGGATGACACAGCAATGCACAGGTCCGTCGACGAAAGGCTTATGCAATCGGCAACTTTTGCAGTTTCGTGCCCAAAATATGTTTTGATCGTTGGTGTCCATAAAATCTTAATCTTTGATGACGCGAAAAAACAAGAGTAAATATTTGCTTTACTTTGACTATAGGGGAATTATTCCATGGATAAATCTCATACGAAATTGGATTACATAATAATCCGCGGTCTGTAAAAGATCATTAGTATTCTCTGAATAAAAGTACAATGTTCAAAGTTTATGTTTGTGAAAGTAAACGGAATCTCCGAAAACAAAATGGCTTACGGAGTGATGATTATTGAGTGAAACTTATTGAGTGACCCATTTTCGACCTAATCCTTAAAATTTTAGAGAGGTGGAAGCAAAAACATACGTCTTTTTACTCTATGTCTGATGTCAACTGCGCTTCATTTTTGTACTATCTTTTTTCACCTTTTCTATGGATCCATACGTGCGTGGCCACAAATCCATTACAAAACCCATTCCATTTTTCAAAATCCATACGTGCGTGAACAAAGTTGCGTAGAAGAACTTCTGCAGAAGGATCTTTTCTCCCCATGCCTCGAGAAACTTCCTAATTGCTTGTATGAATCAGACTATAAAAAATATTTTCACAGTTTACTTAGAAGCCGGTACAATTTTTAACTCAGACGTGCATTCCGAGAGTGCATTTAACGACTAAATAGCGTGGGCAAATACAAAATTATCCCGTTGTAAACAGCAGACAGGTGTAGTCATACGCTCATATCTGAAGCGAAATTATTTCCACTTGATTTGGTTCAAAAATTTCCTCATTCATTTCTGGTGAATGAAGACGATTTATCAGTTTACTTTAGAGATTTTCATCATCGATCGGTTTCAAAGATGATGGATGATTTTGCGAACAATACAGTAAGTTTATTGAATCTTGCGAAACTACGATTTCTCCTAAATTTTGTAGTACTATTATCACTATTTTACACACTTTTTGCTTCTATGAAAATCTAGACAAAATTTGGCTGAAACCTGAAACAAAACATTTCTGAGTCAAAACAGTAGTGAACTTCTAAACTAACTTTACACTAATTAAACTATTGATTGAGGGCAAACAATGGGTTTTCGGTTTAACGCTTGCGTTAAAAATACTAGGCATTCCAACGTCTGTCCACAAAATGGCTTATTTGGCAGTAAGAGTGGCTCTAGGGACTATTTCGGACCTAAGGCCCTTAAGTAAGGGTTGTTGTCCAAAAATCTTATACCTACTCCGTATCATGCCTTAGTGTAGTAGTAAGAAAATCTGCCGGATTTGCAAGAAATCGCCGGGTACGCTAAATCAGACCATATATGAAATATAAAAACTGCTGTGACCCGGTAAGAATTGGGCACAGACTCGAACTCAGATTTGAAAACCCCGGGTGAAAAAATTTCGAAATTTTGAAACCTCCTATAAAAACTTCTATAGGGTGTGATTGTGCAAATGGGTTTAGCGTACCCCGGTCGGCGGTGGTACGCACCATCAGAAAAACGATTGGATTTGAAAAATGGAGAAATATTTAAATTTGTAAAAATTGGCCCCGCCCACTCTTCCACCCCATACGCAGATTTGAAAACCCCATCTGAAAATCCATAGGGCAGCTGAAAAGTTAGGGCCTGTTACGTTCTTGTTGAAAAGATAAATGCTACATGCAGATCTTTTAGTGGTATCAAACGTATAAAGACAAGGGACCTCAGTTTCATTTGATTTCCTCGACACTTGTGGTGTACGTCATCAGCATTATGGGTACTGTATTCAACAGCAGCTTGATCTATATTACAGTAAAATCACGGTATAGTCTTACTTTTTCATAGAAGAAAAACACAAATTTTCTGAGTAGTTTTATTTTCGTTTCAGAAATCTACGAGGTACTTATCATTATTTACTAGCGTTGATAGCATTGTGCGATGTAACCTTTATAATAGGTCATACTGTGCTGATTGTAATTTTGGCGACAGGCATTAACTTTGTCCCTCTTCTTTCGTGCTTCCACCTTATGACAATTCCAGTAATTGGCTTGTATGGATCCATGGTTTTTATGCTACTTTTGGCTCTGGATCGGTTATTGAGTGTTGTCTTCCCGATTTGGTTCGCCTATTATATAATTGAAATTGAAAATAGGATTATACAATTACGCTCGAAAGAATTTACTCACGTTTGAATAGGCAGCTTTGGAGGCATTGCGCCAAACCACTTTTGGAACATTCTAGAAGGGTGTGTAATAGCTCTATCAGACCAGTTTTTTTAGATTTTTTCGAAACGTGCATTTTTAAGGAAAATACGTCAAAATGTGGCACAGTCACGAAAATTCGGCCGAGGTGGGCAAAAGGTAGGAAATTTTGACGTATTTTCGCGAAAATCGCACCTTTTTCGGAAATTAAAAAAATTTCAATCGACCCTCAAAACCCAGAATTAGTGGTCAAAAAATTAACGAACATATGCCAAAATAGGCCAACTCGCTGTCTGGCCAATATGTGGGCAGAACGCCAGGACTGAAATCGGCTGTCACACATTTTGAAACAGCTCCCATACAAATGGCGCCGAGTTGTCGGCGAGTTGGAGGGATTGCGCCAAACCACTTTTGGAACATTCTAGAAGGGTGTGTAATAGCTCTATCAAAAGCCCTGAGTCTCAGCATTAGTTTAAGCTATTACACATCTTTCTAGAATGTTCCAGAAGTAGTTTGGCACAATCGCGCCAAACCCGCTAATTCAAACATGATTAAATTCATTCGAGCGTAATTGTATCTAATTTCAGGCATATGCATCTAAACGCTATCTTCTATGTGATGATAAATATTGCAATCGGCTTGTGTGTCATCACCTACATCGCCTATGACACATACGGGGTCATTTTACAAACACCAAACAAGTAAAAAGTTTTCAACACTTTCCTGAGTTTTTTAGTCAAACCTGATTCATTTAGGCCAGTAAATTGCCGGAATACGGACTGTGCCACTCATATTCTGCGTATGTGCACCCTTATATGTAATGCTTTGACTGTACTTTGTTATGTGTGCATTTGGATCGTGTTGAAGCTGAAGACGGGTATGTACTATTAACCGTAAATTGTCAGTTCGCACCCAATGAAACCAGGTTTTTTAACTTAAAATTGTCATACCATAGCTTAGACTTAAGCTTAAGCTTTGATTGATAGGTCAAAATGTTTCTAGGCGTTAGGCGAACAACTTATACTTAGATTTGGGCTTAAGATAAGACTTATTGTTAGGCTTAAGAGTAAGCTCACACTAGGAAAACCTCGAACTAGGAAAACCTAGCTGAAGTTCAAGCTTAAGCCTAAAATCATTAGGTCAAGTTGTTGCCTGCCTAAGCCTAGGGATCATTTTAAGCTATAACTCAAAGCTTAAGTTTAAGTGTAAGTTATAGCCGTTTTAATTTTCGTTGGGATGCCAGCTGATACGAGCATGTCTAAAAGTTTATTTGCGCTTGAGCATATGCCTAACCCAAGCCTGAAAATAGGCCCAAAACAAGTCAGGGTTGTTCGCTTAATGTCTAGTTTCGATTTTAGTCATCGCTCAAAGAAACGTTTATCTAGTGTGAAGTTCTGTGAATGACAGCCATTTCCAGCCCTTTTTACGAATATCACCATATACCCAAAAAATTTTGACAAAATAATGTTTTCCAGCGACGTCATCCGCGAAGAGTACCCGGAAAATTTTCAAATCCCTGGCCATTCTTGTCGGCTTAGTAGTATTTGGATCGATCTCTAATAATATTTTGAAATTGATGATTCTACCGGCATTCAACGTCAGCGCACTCCAAATGTGGTATTTATCACAATTCGGAGGAATTTTGCTCAACTTTGCCAGCGCTGTGAATGTGCCAGTATTATACTTTTTCAGGTTCGTTCAGCTAACAAGGTACACTTACCAGGTACAGAAATTGGCTTGTGCAGAAATATCCAGCCTGCCGAGTCCAGAACCAGTTACCCTTGGGCCGCGCACCTATTCTATTCTGGAATGGGTTTTGCGAGTTCGACTATTTCGACCTATGTTGGACATATTTTTGACCACTATTTCTGTCGTTTCTGGGTCGAATTAGTCCCCAAGATTTTTTTAATTTTTGAAAAAGGTGCGATATTCGCGAAAATACGTCAAAATTTGCCACCCTTGGCCACTATCGGCCGGGGTGCCCAAAATGTGCCCAATTTTGGCGTATTTTCGTGAAAATCGCACATTTTTCAAAAATTAAAAAAATCTTGGGGACTAAATCGACCCTGAAACGACAGAAATAGTGGTTACAAATATGCCCAACATAGGTCGAAATACTCGAACTCGCAAAACCCACACCAGAATAGAATGGGTGCGTGGCCGAAGGGTTACCGTATTTCCCAATAAGGGCTTCCTCTAGAGGGACATTGAAAAATAAGGGCCCCGGGCCCTATTGGAGGAAATACGGTAGTCAGCTGGGAAGACTGGATACTTCTGCACAAGTGTGCTTCTGTACCTGGTAAGTATTCCTTGTAAGTTTCAAAATAGGTAAAAATTATATTATAGGTTAAAATTTAAAAATATATATAATTTTAATTTAGCCGAGATTATCGCGTCATCATATCTAACGAATTGTGGCGAATTTTCAGAGTAATGCATTTATCAAGAGCCGAGCCAAACAATGGCTAACAACAGTTAGAGCAAAAACAATTCTTTGTTTGTTATTTCTTTCTTACTTTTAGCGCAATAAAAAGTGTGTTTTCTAATTTTGGACTAGCGGTGTACGGATTTGTGGGTTTTATGGAAAGCGGATATTGCTCTTGAAGCCACTGACGCGGCTTATTATTCAACCAATATGAACAGTAAATCGTATTAATGAGTGCGATTCAACTTTTATATAGTTGATGATTTCACGTAAATGATATCCACTCTTACCTTAACCGCAATGTAAGAGTTACGGCTCCCTGTCATTCACTTTTTTCAAGATCCCCAGGTACAGGGGTGCATAATAGCTCAAAATGCTCCCCTGGGAATTCTAAGTAGGGAATGTGTAAAACGATATTTACCCTGGTCACAAAGAAAGTGCACTTGTTAGCCAAAAAGTGTCTTTTTGGCCAGTTTTCGTACTTTCAAGGCCTATTTTCTGAGATCCTCCGATACAGGAGTGCATCACGTCCGTAGCGAAGCCGCGGGTTTTCTCTCCTTGCCCAGAACCAGGCCCGTAGCCAGGGGGGTTAGGGGGGTTGTAACCCCCCCCCCCGAAATTCGGAAGCCAAAAAAAATCAATAGGGTCCCCCCTATGGTTTTAAAAATTTTGGAGAAAATTTTGAAAAATGCACCCCTAAGAATGCGTTTTTTTCACTTCTCAACCCCCCCCTGAAATCTCAACCCCCCCCCCCCCGAAAATTTTTTCTGGCTACGGGCCTGCCCAGAACTATATTTTAAGGGCGCGCGAAGCGAGCTCTCACGAGGTGGCGCTTTCCCGCCCCTAGTTGTTTGCGCTTAATACGTGATACACAGAAATTAATTAAAACTGAGGTAGACAGTAAAGTGCAAATCAAAGAATGAGTGTTGCGTGTATATTTTTCATGGAAATTATATCCAAAATCGCTATTTGAAGAATCGAATTAATTTTATATGTGAAAACGGATAATTTAGTTGAGCAAGAACTTTTTTAGTCAATTTTGTACTCACCAGGGAAGTACCCAAGGTGCTAATTCTATTTCGGATAGTCGTCAAATTTTTTTGATAACTTTGAGGAACGGTTAGGTTTCCATTACTCCTGCCAGCCCTCAAGCTGGCAGGAGTGACGGAACTTAAAAAAATCGATTTTTTAAGTTCTAAAACTTTTAAGCGGTTAGTCTTTTTAGGGTTTTGCTGATTCCGAATATGCATTTCGTTTTTCGTATCGCACCGAAAAATGTCATTTACGGGCGGGAAATGCCTAAAAACGCAATATTTTTGCCAAAATTTATAATTTCTAATATCTAAAAACTAACCACACACCGTCAATCATTTTAATTGTTTGAATAGTAATCGCCTAGCTCCGTTCTGCTGCGTATATGATGGTACATGTTATCATTCCTTTTAATATATGCTTAAACGAAAGACGTATTTCCTATATGAAAAGGATAATTTTGAGTGGAAAAAGCACACAACCAAAAAGACAAAAAGCAAAAAAATCAGTCAACATTGCTGCCCATTATTTGGGTGTTGTATTAGACAAAAATCATACGTTGATCATCACAGATTTTTATAATATGTTAAGGACTTTAAAATTATTGCCTACTAACAATTTCCGACATCCACATTACTATTTCAAGTTATTCAAATAATACGTTGTGCATATGTTTTTGAATTCAAAATTTGAACCCAAATCTCAAACTTGTTAAAAAATTTGAATCACAAATATTTTTGTAGTTAAAAAATATAATTCCAGTAAACGTTAATTAGTCGGCAGAGTACAGAAGCTGAAATATTAGGTTGAGTCATAAAAAAGTGCGGTTTTTTATTCCGATTTGCCTTTTCATTATAACATTATTCACCAATGTTCCAACTGTTTCTAGAATATTGCTAAGACTCTTTTCTTACTAATTGCATAAACAAATTTCGAAATAGTCGTGATTAAATAATATTTTTTTAATTCAGCAATGGACCCAATCAAGGATCAAGTGCACAAAGATCTCCACCGCCTGTATAAAATCGGTATTAGCGCGGCTGAAGCGACACGGCGAATAACTGATTTCTATGGAAAAGTGATCGTGCGGGAGCGACAAGTCCAAAACTGGTTCAAAATGTTCAAGGAAGGCCGAAAAAGTGCAAAGCGCAAGCATGGTTCCGGAAGACCTGTCAAAACCGACCGAAAAGCATTGAAAAACCGTTTTTTCCGTGACAGAGAGATAACAACCCGTGAACTTGCTGCAGGCATTTGCTCTCAATCCACGGCATGTCGCTGGCTCAAAAAGCTCAAAAGAAAATGGAGAAAACAGCGAGAAATCCCACATGAATTGACACAGGAGCAGAAGGAAAAACGTGCCGGCTCATGCTACGAGCTCTGGAAGAAAAATCGCCGTGGAAAATTACCACTGAACCGAATCGTCACATGTGATGAGTCGTGGGTATACTACGATGGCCGTGTTCGGAGATGCCAGTGGCTGCGCCCTGGTGAGTCAGCAAA
The DNA here is from genome assembly GCA_022814885.1 of Ditylenchus destructor. Classification (NCBI taxonomy): domain Eukaryota; kingdom Metazoa; phylum Nematoda; class Chromadorea; order Rhabditida; family Anguinidae; genus Ditylenchus; species Ditylenchus destructor. The sequence goes on from JAKKPZ010000229.1 coordinate 10,912, forward strand.
AGCCGTCCCAAAACGCAACATTCACGGAAAGAAGCAAATGCTGTGCATTTATTGGTGTATGGATGGCCCACTCTACTGGGAACTGCTTAAACCCGGCCAAACCTTGAACAGCGATGTTTATTGCGCCCATTTGGACAAAGTAAATGAGATTTTGCAGCAAAAGGAGGCCGCTGGCGAGTGGAACGGGCCAGTTTATTTCCTTCAGGATAACGCCAGACCGCACAAATCCAGAAAAACTATGACCCACATCCAGGAAACACTCGGCTGGACAGTGCTTGACCACCCGCCGTATAGCCCAGACATTGCTCCTTCAGACTACCATGTTTTCCGGTCGCTCAAGAACTTCCTGCGTGGACAGCGCTTCAAGAACAATCATGACCTCAAAACGGCACTTGGCAACTTCTTTGACTCAAAAGATCCGGAATTTTTCAAGAGAGGTATCCAAAAACTGCCTAAGCTGTGGCTAATGGTCTATTACAATCGTGGTGATTACTTGGTTTCATAAGGTTATGTCATTTTTATTGTTTTTATGTTGAATAAAGAAAATTTTAAAAACCGCACTTTTTTATGACTCAACCCAATAGTTGCTTTCCAGAACGTCCGATAATTGTTGTTGGCATGTCAAACTCTCCTCAAAACCTACATTTATACAATCTAAATATTTGCATACCAGCTTGGGGGGACGCTTTTTCACCTCTAAATCTTGGCTCTCAAAAGTCTACGCCAGCCCCCTTTGCAAAAAATCAAATTTTAACCACACCGCAAATTGTTTTAAATACTTGCAGAGCTCTCATCAGAACGTCAATAAAATTCTAAAGTAGGGTTTCTCTGAATGCTTTGTAACCGCACGCAAATAACAAACCCCTCAACTAAAAATAGTGATGTTTAGGCAGGCAGGCAGACAGACACACTGACATATTGTTTTCTCCATATGGGATATCAAAATAAGTTCCGCGACGTTCAAAAATAACTACCGATGCACACATCCACCAACGTAACATCAACAGCAAGTATTACCCCTGAAACAAAAAGTTAAAATAATTTGTGGTGTGGATATATTTTAGTCATTTCTAAATAGAACTAATACTACCCAAAATTTACTGAGAAATATCGCGCGAAATGTGTTTTTAAATAAGGAATATATCTGGCAATGGGTGAATTTCATTGAGGACATCATTCATTCAAGACACCGTAATTTAATTTCCATGCCGAAGGTACCATTTCCCGCTAGTAACATTTATTCCATGGTTTAAATAGAAATTAGCAGAAGGGTTTAAATAGAAGCAGCGCCTTGTACAACAAGGGCTTTAAAATAATTCGTGGTGTGTATATATTTTTAGCATTTTCTAAATAGAAGCAATATGCCACAAATTTACTATGACTTTTTTTTACTATGACTGATTTACTACTATTTCTCCCCCACAAACACCCCTAAACTACACAACTTTTCCTGAGTACCAACCCTCCCTTACCATAAAAAATTTTTGGGTCACGTGACATGAGTCATAACTTCCAAAAATTCCAATCTCGGGAAAAATCTATTGACATTTCCCCTAGGAAGTGGGCCCCGCTCAACAACATTCCCTGAGTACCAACCCTCATCCAGTAAAATAAAATTTTGCACGTAACGTGACCTGACAAAGCATGACTCATTAACCACCTTACACTCAGGAATGGAATTTTTTACCGTAAGCACTTCTGAGTTATCTCGCCAAAATAAGGGAGGTTTCCATAAACAAAAAAATCACGAAGTTGGGACCATCAACTGTTGGTAACGCAGCTTCAGACTTGATCCTGATTGTATTAGGGGGTATGATTTTATTTTATGAAAATTCGTAAAAATAGGCGCCCCCAAGTACCCGAAAACCCGGGTGCCAAAATTTCAGCCTGAAACTAACTTCACTATAAGGATCTCTAATATTTTCTCATTTTTGTACTATCTTTCTTCACCTTTCAGCACAGGCTATCTTCTTTTTCGAATGCAGACTATAAAAAATATTTTCACAATTTACTTAGAAGCCGGTACAGTTTGACTCAGATGTGCATTCCGGGAAGGCACTTTAACGACGAAACAGCGCGGGCAAATACAAAATTATCCCGTTGTAAACAACAGACAGATGTTTGAATCTTATGCGCTCATACTTGAAGCGAAATTATTTCCACTTCATTTTGTTCAAAATTTTCTCATTCATTTCTGGTGAATGAAGACTATTATCAGTTTACTTTAAAGATATTCATTGGTAATTTTCAAAGATGATGGATGATTTTGCGAACGATACTGTAAGTTTATTGAATCCACGATTTCCCCTAAAATTTCTTGTACACTTTTAATTATTTTTCACACTGCATACTCTGCTTCTTTGAAAATCTGGACAAAATTTGGCTGAAACCCGAAACAAAACATTTCAGAGCCAAAACAGTAGTGAACTTCTAAACTAACTTTACACTAATTAAACTATTGATTGAGGGCAAACAATGGGTTTTCGGTTTAACGCTTGCGTTAAAAATACTAGGCCCTCGAACGTCTGTCCACAAAATGGCTTATTTGTCAGTAGGAGTGGCTCTAGGGACTATTTCGGACCTAAGGCCCTCAAGTAAGGGTTGTTGTTCAAAAACAAAAATATGACCCCTGGTACCAAACCATTAAATGCTAAAAGCAAAGACGATCGTAATGGGAAGATGTCCGAAATAAATTGGAAAAAACCACTGCTTTGTATCGGGTGGCCAATAAGTTCTGATGCCACTTTTCAATTACGCATATTTATTTTAGAATGAATGATTGACTATGAGTGCTTGCTATTATTTTGTTGCCCATTTTGTCTGCGTTCTTCCTATATATAGCTTTTATTTATCACTTCACAAAATATTTAAAATATCACATAAAGTTTATTATACACCCCCTGTATAAATTTTTTGAAGGTATTTTCCATATTTTGCTAATTTTTGTTTACAATTTTAATTATTCCGAAAAAACGGTTTTAGCAGTCTTATTCTACAGTTTGTGGACTACAACGTAGTTTTTACAGAATAGTCTCTCGTTTTATTATCGGCAAGATATGAGCATTTTCGGACACCATACTTTTGAAGAAAATTAAGAAATGTTTTTGTTAGTGTTCAAAATTAAAAATTTTGAAAACTGCTTGATAGAAACGTAATACGCCCAATAGATCAAATAACTGCAAATTTTGTCTAGTTTTCAACGATATATAACTTTAATACTTTATCTCATGAAATATTCGATATTTCACAGAATGTGTACAACAACCTCAAAATTCATTTTAGGTTTTCATATATTTTTTGTTTTTTTGCACATGATTTTTTACTTACGAGGAAATCTGTTTCACCAGTCTTATTCTACAGTCTGTGCTCTACCACACACTTTTTACAGATTTGTCTTTCATTGGATTATTGCTGAGTTATGAGCGTTTTTAGACGCCATACTTGCCCAAAATTTATACACCCCTCAAAAATTTATACAGGGGGTGTATAACAAACTTTATGTGATATTTTAAATATTTTGTGAAGTGATAAATAAAAGCTATATATAGGAAGAACGCAGACAAAATGGGCAACAAAATAATAGCAAGCACTCATAGTCAATCATTCATTCTAAAAGAAATATGCGTAATTGAAAAGTGGCATCAGAACTTATTGGCCACCCGATATAACCCTTAAAAACATGTTTTTGTGTTTTGATGCGAATTCTAATTTTCATATATCAAATTTGTTTTCTTGACCCGGATGTAACTTTTCAACACCAGGAGATGATCTGGTATTGAACGGGTTGCCTTGGACGACAAATGTTCACTGATGACTTACATAACAGGGGTAAAAACAGGGGTACAATGTGCCAATTTCGAAAATTTTTTACAGGGGTCATATCTCATCGAGTAGGAGCTAAAAATCCATGGCCCAGCTGAAAAGTATGTGGGTTAGGTGTGTAGGGCCAGCAGCTTTCTTGTTTAAAGGATAAATTATACATGCAAATCTTTTAGTGGTATCAAACGTATAAAGACAAGGGACCCCAGTTTCATTTGATTTCTTCGATGGTTGTGATATACATAATTGGCATCATGGGTACTGTATTCAACAGCAGCTTGATCTATATCACAGTAAAGTCACGGTATAGTCTTACTTTTTCATAGAACAAAAATAAAAATTTTCACTTTCCTTTTTTAGAAATTTGCGCGGTACTTATAACTATTTACTGGCATTGATAGCGTTGTCCGATGTACTCTATCAAATGGGTCACATTGTGGCGATTGTAATTTTGACGACAGGCATTAACTTTATCCCACTTCTTTCTTGCTTCCATCTTATGACAATTCCATTAATTGGCTTGTTTGGATCCATGATTTTTATGGTACTTTTGTCTCTGGATCGGTTATTGAGTGTTGTCTTCCCGATTTGGTTTGCCTATTATATAATTGAAATGCGTGAAAATAGGATTACAGTCAACACTGACTTGAGTTGCACCCCAAGGGAAGGGCCTCAGGGTCCAACTTAACTCAGGAAGAAATCACTACAAAGTTGCTCCTGGGAACTGGCCTGAGGGTCACGTCGGCGCCACTTGTTTCATAAAATGTGCGGACCGATTTCAGTTTTGGCGTTCTGCCCACATATTGGCCAGACAGCGAGTTGGCCTAGGCCTTGTTCGCTATTTCTTGACCACTAATTCTGGGATTTGAGGGTCAATTTAGTCCCCAAAATTTTTTTAATTTTCGAAAAAGGTGCGATTTTCGCGAAAATACATCAAAATTTCCCAACACCTCGACCGAATTTTCGTGACTGTGCCAAATTTTGACGTATTTTCCTTAAAAATGCACGTTTCGAAAAAATCTAAAAAAAACTTTCCGACTAAATCGACCCTGGGGAATTCAAATCCAGGATCTGATTTTTCGTGGTCCCGCAACGAAAAGTGAGAAAATGGCCATTTTTTGAAAAAATCTAAAAAATATGACAATTTTTTTTGTGAATCAAATTGTCATTTGTCAAAGATGTTTTTGCCAGGACGCAACTTCAGGTGTTGCTCAATCATACACCTTTTCATCCTTCTGTTTAAAATTAATATCTGTGATCTCAAAATTGACACATTTTGTATGGGGAGAAAACACTATGTTCCTCATTTTTGTTGAGAATGAAATCAATTTCTGAAATTTTTTGACAGATATGATAGGACCTAAACATGCGTTTTGTCAAAAAATTTTAGAAATTAATTTCATTCTCAACAAAAATGAGGAAAATAGTGTTTTCACCCCATACAAAATGTGTCAATTTTGAGACCACAGATATTAATTTTAAACAGAAGGATGAAAATTTCACCTACCGGGTATGATTGAGCAACGCCTGAAGTTGCGTCCTGGCAAAAAAACATCTTTGAAAAATGACAATTTTATGTTTATATAAAAGAAATGCCTGAAAATGGAATTATACAATTAAGCTCGAAAGAATTTAATCACGTTTGAATCGGCGACTTTGGAGGCATTACGCCAAACCACTTTTGGAACATTCTAGAAGGGTATAGCTAGAAGGGTGTAATAGCTCTATCAAAAACCCAGAGTCTCAGCATCAGTTTAAGCATTAATTACACATCTTTCTAGAATGTTCCAGAAGCAGTTTGGCACAATCGCGCCAAACCCGCTAATTCAAACATGATTAAACTCATTCGAGCGTAATTGTATCTAATTACAGGCATATGCACCTAAACGCTATCTTCTATCTGATGATAAATATTGCAATCGGCTTGTGTGTCATCACCTACATCGCCTATGACACATACGGGGTCATTTTACAAACACCAAACAAGTAAAAAGTTTTCAACACTATTCCTGAGTTTTTTTAATCAAAATTGATTCATTTAGACCCGTAAATTGTCGGTTAGGGGACTGTGTCACTCGGATTGCGTTTACATGCACCCTTATATGTAATGCTTTGACTGTATTTTGTTACCTGTGCATTTGGATCGTGCTGAAGCTGAAGTCGGGTATGTATTATTAACATTGGATTTGTGTATTTGTGATAACGGAAATTGTTCCAAATTTTTTATCATTAAATTTTGTCTTAACTTTATGACAAATAATTTATAATGTCCTGCGGCAAACAAACCTCGAGGCACCTTTAAATTTCGAACAGTCTACAAAAATGGGATAAGTGCTTCGAAATAAGTGGCCCCGGATAAACGTAATGCCGAGTATGTCTAAAAGTTTATGTGCGCTTGAGCATATGCCTAACCCAAGCCTGAAAGTAGGCCCAAAACAAGTCAGAAGTCCACAGGACTGGCTCGTATTGTTTATGGGGTAGGATTGAGTTATACCCTTTGTGCTCTAAGTTCCCTCATCTCCCTCAAATCTACCCAAAAATTTTGACAAAATAATGTTTTCCAGCGACGTCATCCGTGAAGAGTACGCGGAAAATTTTCAAATCCCTGGCCATTCTTGTCGGCTTAGTAGTATTTGGATGGATGTCTAACGCCACCTTGAAATTGTTGATTCTTCCAGCATTCAAATTCAACGGTCTTCAATTGTGGTATTTATCTCAATGCGGAGCAATTTTGACCAACTTTGCCAGCGCTGTGAATGTGCCAGTATTATACTTTTTCAGGTTCGTTCAGCTAACAAGGTACACTTACCAGGTACAGAAATTGGCTTGTGCAGAAATATCCAGCATGCCGAGTCCAGAACCAGTTACTGTATTTCCAAATAAGGGCGCCCTCTAGAGGGACATTGAAAAATAAGGGCCCCGGGCCCTTTCTGGAGGAAATACTGTAGTTAGCTGGGAAGACTGGATACTTCTGCACAAGTGTGCTTCTGTACCTGGTAAGTATTCCTTGTAAGTTTCAAAATAGGTAAAAATTAATTATATATATAATTTTAATTTAGCCAAGATTATCGCATCATCATATCGAATGAATTGCTGCATCTTTCCAGAGTAATACATTTATCAAGAACCGAGCCAAACTATGGCTAACAACAGTTCTAGCAAAAACAATTCTTTCTTTGTTATTTCTTACTTTTAATGAAATAAAATGTGTGTTTTCTAATTTTTGATTTTGTCATAAATTAAAGAGATTGCCTTACACTAGTGAGATACGGCGCCGCTATAGAGCGGCGCCGATTAAAACAGTATGCCTATAAGACTATACAGGGTTACTCAAAGACCCCACTATCATTACCACCATCATAATCATTGTCACTACAACTATAACTACGAATAAAACATATGCATATATCACATACATGTACTGAAAGTAATTTAATTAAAGAATACCAAATTTTTAGAGGCCAAAATATATTTAAATGCTTGTCAGATGGACAGACAATTTCCTATACTTGATGGTAATGTCCCAAAAATCTGATCTTATTTGGACGAAGGAAATAATTTTCTGTATGAAAGAGATAATTTTTAGCGGAATAAAAGGTTTAACTATTCAGTAGTATGCTTGTACAGAGAATGAAACTTGTTTTTGCTGTGGGAACTGCGTTATATGTACTTTAGTGCCTGAAATAGTCTTTTTGCTATTTAGAAACAACTTCATTTTTATAAACAAAAATGTCCAATTTTACACACAATTTTTATTTCGATTCCTGTATGTCATTGCTTGAATTGTTCCTTAAACGAAAATCAACCACACGGGCATGAACTGAAAACATTTTGTGATGTGTATATTTTTATGTAAACCAAAAAGATGTCAAAATACGGCTAGCTTAGTTATAAACTAGCGGAGCGCCACAGCGGCTACGCCGCTCAGTTTACTTAGGATTTCGCGCACCTGTATCTTTGCGAGCCGTGCCGGGATCGGGCTGATTTTGGTACCAATCGTCTTCTCTTGAGCTGGGGAGCATTTTGAGCTATCACTCGGCCCGATCCGAGCCCGGCTAAGAAAGTTGCCAGGTGGCCAAAATCCAGGAATTCCAGGATTTCGCGCACCTGTATCTTTGCGAGCCGTGCCGGGATCGGGCTGATTTTGGTACCAATCGTCTTCCCTTGAGCTGGGGAGCATTTTGAGCTATCACTCGGCCCGATCCGAGCCCGGCTAAGAAAGTTGCCAGGTGGCCAAAATCCAGGAATTCCAGGATTTCGCGCACCTGTATCTTTGCGAGCCGTGCCGGGATCGGGCTGATTTTGGTACCAATCGTCTTCCCTTGAGCTGGGGAGCATTTTGAGCTATCACTCGGCCCGATCCCAGCCCGGCTAAGAAACTTGCCCTTTTAAATCCTGGATTTCTGGAAGAAAATCCAGGATAACTCTGCCATCCTCCAATAAAAATTTCCGCTTCCAACGTTTCTGTTCTTAGCTCGCCGAGACCTATCATTTGACGTATCACACGTCCCGATCCGCATGCTGGATCGGAGATACATAACCACACACACACAGACGGTCACTTTTGCTTTAGGGTGATTGGATTCGGTTGAGGCCATAAATTTCAGGATTTGAAAGCTCAGAACTCAGGCAGGCCTCCCATTTTGGACAGGTAGGTCTCATTATATTTCAGATATAAACAAGAAAGCTTACCACAAATTCAGTTTGAATGAGCGCTTTGAATGGGCGGGTCGTGGAAGAGCAATGGCTGGGGAAGGACACACCGACAAAAACGTTTTCTTGATTAGTTTACCACTCGTCCCATATGGAGTGTGGCTAAGAAAGTTAGGATTCCAAGAAATCGTATTAATAAATTGTATTAATAATTCCTCCTATCGTAACACATTTAAATTAGATAGACTCAAATTACTATAAGAAGAAAGAAATGTTCGCCGACAACAATATACGCGCAATTAAAAGAATGTTTGGTGTGGGTAATTTTTGGTTTTACCAAACCTGTCTAGTCTAGGACTAGGCAGGTTTGGCGATATAATAATAATAACCACAACAACTCTCCACATGTCCATTATACTCACTTTATTACTCAAATACCAAAAATTATGGTACGCACAGAAACAAATTCTCCTGACACCGCTAGATTTTTGAGAACATATCAATACTTAGAAATTGTTACCATTATTGATGTAATGTTTTAGCCGAATGACAATTTTTTTGCAATCATCATTCTCTGTGCACAGTTGAATGGTTGTAAACATGTCTATAAATGGATGAAAACTATCTTTTTGATACTATAAAACTAGCCGCCACCGGCGCCCGCCGGCGCCGGTTGCGTCTAGCTCTTTTTAGTAGTAAATTTCAGTTATCATTACAAAAAATAAAATTTTAAATTTTTTTTTCATAATTTTTAAGTTTCACATTTCGACATATCAAAGAAAAACAACACAATTTCGATTTTCAAAGCAGATAAAACTCTCTTTATTATTTCAAACAGGAAATTGTTTTTAAATTTGTTTTTTCGTTGTGATGGCTCGAGGGGCTCGGGCCCGCTCCGCGGGCCCCGTCGCCCCTCTCGCAGCGTAAAGTTGCGACAGAAAATGATACAAACAATTTATATCTTTAAAAAACCATTTCGAAGCTTTCATCTTATTTTATTAGTAGAGTAAAGGAAATAAAAGAGTCTCGTTTCCAGTAAAAGTAGTAAAAATTTTTACTTGTTTCCAGTAAAAGTAGTAAAAACTTTACTTGTTTCCAGTAAAAGTAGTAAAAACTTTACTTGTTTCCAGTAAAAGTAGTAAAAACTTTACTTGTTTCCAGTAAAAGTAGTAAAAACTTTACTTGTTTCCAGTAAAAGAAACAAAACTTTACTTGTTTCCAGTAAAAGTAATAAAAAGTTTACTTGTTTCCAGTAAAAGTAGTAAAAACATTACTTGTTTCCAGTAAAAGAAACAAAACTTTACTTGTTTCCAGTAAAAGTAATAAAAAGTTTACTTGTTTCCAGTAAAAGTAGTAAAAACTTTACTTGTTTCCAGTAAAAGTAGTAAAAACATTACTTGTTTCCAGTAAAAGAAACAAAACTTTACTTGTTTCCAGTAAAAGTAGTAAAAACTTTACTTGTTTCCAGTAAAAGTAGTAAAAACATTACTTGTTTCCAGTAAAAGAAACAAAACTTTACTTGTTTCCAGTAAAAGTAGTAAAAACTTTACTTGTTTCCAGTAAAAGTAGTAAAAACTTTACCTGTTTCCAGTAAAAGTAATAAAAATTTTTACTTGTTTCCAGTAAAAGTAGTAAAAACTTTACTTGTTTCCAGTAAAAGTAGTAAAAACTTTACTTGTTTCCAGTAAAAGTAGTAAAAACTTTACTTGTTTCCAGTAAAAGAAACAAAACTTTACTTGTTTCCAGTAAAAGAAACAAAACTTTACTTGTTTCCAGTAAAAGAAACAAAACTTTACTTGTTTCCAGTAAAAGTAGTAAAAACTTTACTTGTTTCCAGTAAAAGAAACAAAACTTTACTTGTTTCCAGTAAAAGAAACAAAACTTTACTTGTTTCCAGTAAAAGTAATAAAAATTTTTACTTGTTTCCAGTAAAAGTAATAAAAATTTTTACTTGTTTCCAGTAAAAGTAGTAAAAATTTTTACTTGTTTCCAGTAAAAGTAATAAAAATTTTTACTTGTTTCCAGTAAAAGTAGTAAAAATTTTTACTTGTTTCCAGTAAAAGTAGTAAAAACTTTACTTGTTTCCAGTAAAAGTAGTAAAAACTTTACTTGTTTCCAGTAAAAGTAGTAAAAACTTTACTTGTTTCCAGTAAAAGTAGTAAAAACTTTACTTGTTTCCAGTAAAAGAAACAAAACTTTACTTGTTTCCAGTAAAAGTAGTAAAAATTTTTACTTGTTTCCAGTAAAAGTAGTAAAAACTTTACTTGTTTCCAGTAAAAGAAACAAAACTTTACTTGTTTCCAGTAAAAGTAATAAAAATTTTTACTTGTTTCCAGTAAAAGTAGTAAAAATTTTTACTTGTTTCCAGTAAAAGTAGTAAAAACTTTACTTGTTTCCAGTAAAAGAAACAAAACATTACTTGTTTCCAGTAAAAGTAGTAAAAACTTTACTTGTTTCCAGTAAAAGTAGTAAAAACTTTACTTGTTTCCAGTAAAAGAAACAAAACATTACTTGTTTCCAGTAAAAGTAGTAAAAACTTTACCTGTTTCCAGTAAAAGAAACAAAACTTTACTTGTTTCCAGTAAAAGTAGTAAAAACTTTACTTGTTTCCAGTAAAAGTAGTAAAAACTTTACTTGTTTCCAGTAAAAGTAGTAAAAACTTTACTTGTTTCCAGTAAAAGTAGTAAAAACTTTACTTGTTTCCAGTAAAAGAAACAAAACTTTACTTGTTTCCAGTAAAAGAAACAAAACTTTACTTGTTTCCAGTAAAAGTAGTAAAAACTTTACTTGTTTCCAGTAAAAGTAGTAAAAACTTTACTTGTTTCCAGTAAAAGAAACAAAACTTTACTTGTTTCCAGTAAAAGAAACAAAACTTTACTTGTTTCCAGTAAAAGTAATAAAAATTTTTACTTGTTTCCAGTAAAAGTAGTAAAAATTTTTACTTGTTTCCAGTAAAAGTAGTAAAAACTTTATTTGTTTCCAGTAAAAGAAACAAAACATTACTTGTTTCCAGTAAAAGTAGTAAAAACTTTACTTGTTTCCAGTAAAAGTAGTAAAAACTTTACTTGTTTCCAGTAAAAGAAACAAAACTTTACTTGTTTCCAGTAAAAGTAGTAAAATCTTTACCTGTTTCCAGTAAAAGAAACAAAACTTTACTTGTTTCCAGTAAAAGTAGTAAAAACTTTACCTGTTTCCAGTAAAAGAAACAAAACTTTACTTGTTTCCAGTAAAAGTAGTAAAAACTTTACTTGTTTCCAGTAAAAGAAACAAAACTTTACTTGTTTCCAGTAAAAGAAACAAAACTTTACTTGTTTCCAGTAAAAGTAGTAAAAACTTTACTTGTTTCCAGTAAAAGTAGTAAAAACTTTACCTGTTTCCAGTAAAAGAAACAAAACTTTACTTGTTTCCAGTAAAAGTAGTAAAAACTTTACTTGTTTCCAGTAAAAGAAACAAAACTTTACCTGTTTCCAGTAAAAGAAACAAAACTTTACTTGTTTCCAGTAAAAGTAGTAAAAATTTTTACTTGTTTCCAGTAAAAGTAGTAAAAACTTTACTTGTTTCCAGTATAAGTAGTAAAAACTTTACCTGTTTCCAGTAAAAGGAACAAAACTTTACTTGTTTCCAGTAAAGTTCCATGTGAAGTTTCACTCCATGTTGCTTCTCCACACAAAGAAGAGAACATTCGTGTTTCACACACAAAGAGATGTATTTTATTGAAAACAACTTAAATAGAAGCAAATGTCTACGCAAAATGAATGAATGAGAAATCAAAAGCATTTTCCTCCCAAGACAATTTTCATTTGAAATGATTTTACATTATTCAGACAAAGAAAAAAGCAAAAGTTTTAAACTGGCATAGTCGAAAGAGTAAAACTTCTAATAGATTCCAGAAGATTGTCGAAAAATTTTGGGAACAAATTTCTTCAAGTTTTTACAAAACTAATTTGAAATTTACATTCACAGGAAAATTTTACGTATAGAAGACATACGACACATTTTATTCACAAATTTTGAACAACCTTGAAAATAGATATTCTATAACATTCCAGAATATTCTAGAAGCTTCTAAAACACAAAACAGATTTTAAATTCAATTTTCTATCCATGAAACATGTATCACATGAAAATTTCACGAAAATGTCAAAAAAACCAAAATGTTCTAGAACATTCTAGAAGCTTCCAAAATAAAAAACTAATTGAAAATTCATTTTCAGCATAAAATTTTGGCATTATAACACGTGTCACACGTTATTCTCTTTAAAAACACACATTTTTACCAATTTAGAAGCTTTTAGAACCTTCTAGAAGCTTCGAGAAATTTTTTCATTTTTTCAAAAAGTTTCGTCTCAACAAAAGAAACATTTTATTCCTTGACACCGTCTCAAATCCATGTTTCTATCTCGAGATATAGCTATTTTTAACACAAAAATGCTTCTAGAACCTTCTAGAAGCTTCGAGAAAAAAAATCTATTGTTTAGATTTCATCCTCTCATCACGTAGAACATCTTTAAAAAAGAAATATATCGCGAGCTTACAAAATAAAAAAGTTTTACCGTTGCACACACATTTTGTGTGTAACGCTCTAGAACATTCTAGAAGCAATATTTCGAAATAAAAAATAGCTGGTGCAACATAACTCGTTGAGACAAACATTTTAAAAAAAAATTTAGCTCTCACCGCTTTCTGGATCGCGAGTTACAAAACTCGTTTCCAAAAAACGGAAGAATACTAGTAATACGATATAGACATTCCTTATTGGTTATTGGGGCCATTTATATGCATGACAGTAGTAACTGAACAAGCTCCGTGCAGGCAATTATAAGAACATGTGTCGGAAACACTTTTTTAGGAAAATGCAGTAGCGAAATAGCAAGTAGTTTTAAAACTTTTTACTTTTTTCAAGGAGTTTGTTAAACCGCATAAATTGTCTTTTTTTCTTTAATTTTTTCAAGATCTTTATTAAATTATCTTATCGATCGGTTATGTTGAGTTATCCACTGCTAAAAATGATTTGCAATATTCCCCGTAATTGCAGCCCATTTGAAATTACTTTCTCCGATAATTAGATCTTTCTTGAAAACGTATATATACACTGTATATAGGGTGACCTTGTAATTATACTTATTCGTATAAAAAACATAGCCGTTATGAAGGACCGTGTTTCAAGTATAGCAACAATTACAAAAGTTAAAAATAATGGAAAAATAATATTTTTTATTTTAACACAATTCGTAAAATTATGCGAGCTAAAATTCATTTATTTACGGTAAATCTCAATTCTCCCTAAAATATTACTCGCTAAATTTCATTGCTTATCCTCAAACAGCTTTCATTTCACTTTTAGCCTATGTGTCAAACATTGTCATTGAAATAGATAATGTTTGAACCGTTATAAATTCCATTCAAGAAAAAAATTTTCTAGAATGTAAATCAGAAAAATGACGACCGAAGGAATGTTCTTTCTTAAGTATTTCCTCGTCTATTTTTGTAATCTTAACATCGCCCTATTGTCAAACTTTTTCTCGGAATGTCTCAATTCAAAAATACATATAAATATTCCAAATAAGCCTTTAATATTACATTAAAAATGACTTCAATTTCGTTCTTGAGCCTCTGTGTAATTTTCGCAACTTTGACGTTTGTGGTCTCAGCGCCGGTTGAGGAAGAGGTCCAATGTGGGACGTCTGATTATCCCGGGGATCACGTCGAAGAGCGGGTAATCGAGAATTTCGCATTTATGCGACTGGATTGCTGAGAACACGAACAATGAAGCCAAATGTGATGCATGATATGGTTATGTGAAGCAATATGATAACTTTATCGTAATTTTTTGTTCACGAAATATATCTGAAAAGTGATAATAAATGAAAACTTGTTTGTTCTTGATTGAAAGCACATAAAATATGAACAAAACTGAATTTAACGGATTATTTCACTGAGCCTGAGTTTCACTCTTATACAACCAATCCTGAATACAGAAAATATTTTTACTTAACCAATTAAGCATTTTCCCACCACTCACCTCAGCAGGAGTTTTCCAAATTGCCTGTAATGTACTCTTATACAACCAAGACAGAAAATATTTTTACTTAACCAATTAAGCATTTTCCCACCACTCACCTCAGCAGGAGTTTTCCAAATTGCCTGTAATTCCACCGTCTCCTGAGACATTTTGCACCTTTTCATGCAAACTATTCTAGATCGTTCTAGACTTGTTCCAAAACCTGTTTGGAATATAGTTTCCTATATTAGAGTTTTTTGCATATTTAAAAGAAAAAGAAAAAATGAAAATATATCGAGAAGATAACCAAAAAATATAAGCGGGCTTACTCAAGAGGAAATACGGCACGTGCTGAGAAATAATTACGAATCATGCAGGCAATCAGTAAATGTGGTGGTGACCTTTTTGTTTGTCCGACTTTGTCCCCAAATATTCCATTTTTCGAACGTTTTGTTTTGTATCATTTTTGACCAAATTAAATAATTAAATATTTAAGTTAACTCTGAAACAACAGCTCAGGAATTTAAAAGTCTGGTGTGGGTAGCTTTTTGTTTTAAGAAACTATTGTATCAAGTAAAGCGCAAAGAACGCCTCAGTATATTGTCCATATTTATTGGATTACTGAAAATTGTCGAATCTAATACCATTTTTACACATTTTTACGATACACCGCAGATAGAACCGTCATTAGAAACCATCTTTTTGTTACTGAAGAAAACAAACATATTATTATTCTTAGATATTTCGTCAGATCAGATATGCGGGTGAAGAAACTCGACTACTGCTATTAATATTTCGTCACACATGCAGGCAATTAAAAACAATGTGATGTGGTTACTTTTTATTTAAGAAGATAATAAAAATATTGTTTATAGTAACATATTCTACGTATAACATATCCACTCTAACCTATTTCGCAGGATATATGTCGGGGGGGGGGGGGGGGTCACATGGGCCAACTTTTCACGCTCCACTCGGATTTGGGCGTGTGATACGTCAATCGCTTCGTCTCGACAAGAGAAGACGTTTGGCACCATTTTCAGCCCCGGCACGACCCCCTGTGGCCCCCCGCGACTCCCCAGGGGGCCGCGGATGCACGCTAACCGCGAAAAAAATACAAGAGAATAACGGTTTTCCTTATTTTCTTGTCGGGGCCGTTTAAATCTGACGTCAAATTCGAATTCCCCGCATCAAAAAAAACCCTATGTAGGTGAAATCGTCAAAATATCCGGAACCTCGATTTTACGGTTTTAAACCCTGCGTCTAGTCTCCAAACTCTGTGAACAACCTAATATATAGGACATTTTTAGTACAGTTGTAGTAGAATATTGGTTGCGTTGATGTATATATGTTGCAGTTAATATAGATTTTCAGTTAATATAGATGCTAACTAGTTAATATAGATGCTAACTAGTTAATATAGATGCTAACTGAAAAGTCAGTTAATATAGATGCTAACTAGTTAATATAGATGCTAACTAGTTAATATAGATGCTAACTAGTTAATATAGATGCTAACTAGTTAATATAGATGCTAACTAGTTAATATAGATTATTTTGGTTATTTTGTTTTATTTTTCAAACTTTTTGTTCGTTTTTGAGTATTTTTTCAGATTTATCAAAGTATTTGTTCAATTTCTTGATTTATATTATAGAATGCTCGTTATAATTTAATTTTCATAAATATTGTAGTTTAAATAGAGGCGTAATGCCAGAACTTGTAAAGCGGCTGCTACGAAACTATTTGGCTTGTTTCCATTCGCAAACAAAATAGTCTCCGAAGTGGTCAGCAAATGGCCTCAGTGCAAAATCGTCCATGGAAAACCGAGGCACAGCCAAAGCCAGGGATCAGTTGAGCGAGCTAACCGCGATATAGGGGTAAGTGTTTGAATTCTCAAGAGATAAGTGTTTGAATTTTCAATAATAAATCAAAATTATTCAAATTAATTCAAATCTCAATAGTCAAACTGGAATTTCAGGACATATTGATCACGTACCTGCGGCAAGAAAAATCAACCGCATGGGCATCCGCCCTGCATGTTGTCCAGGCAGCTAAGAATTCACGATGGCATCGAGGAATAAAAAGAAGCCCGTACGAAGCCATGTTCGGACGCAAAATGATGCTCGGCTACGAAGATGATCAAGCACTGGAGTTCGAGCAAACCCTCGAGGATGACCAAACCCTCGAGGATGAGGTTAGCTTTGTAAAATTTTGCAATTTAAAAATTTGCAGTAAAAGCAGTAAAAATTTACAGTAAAAATTTGCAATTCCTCATTCTCGTGTTTTAGAGCGATGAATATGTCCCGATCGACGGCTCTCATTGGATTGCGTTGGCTGAAACCGATGAACCGCTCCACAAGTCAAACAGTGCATCACCATCGCAGTCCAGAAGCCCGTCTTCTGAGCGATCGCAAAGTCCGTCGGCCTTAAACAATACAATAGCTCGACTGCAACAGATCCCTCAGCATGAAAGTCAAATTTTCTTCGAGGAGGAAAATGAAGAACCATCATTTTCGGACGTGATTAACGAGGAGAACCTGCTGAATAAACTCCATTTTCAAAGAGAGGCTGAAAGAGAAGGAGCTCGAGCACAACAAAAAAGGCAAGCACAACAAATGCTAGAAGGATCTGCGAAAAGATTCCCGCCTATTCCGGTCGGTCAAACAGTCCGCGTTCCAGTCCCCGTGTTTGATCGCGCCAAGACTGATCCTCGAAATTTGCTGGGAGTCGTCATGGATGCGGACGATGGCTTCTATAGCATCGGAACAGGAGCCGGAATCCTCAAAGAGAAATACACTCGGAATCAGATCGAACCAAGTTCGTCACAATTCGTCTCCAAGGAAAGCGTCCCGGACAAAGAAATTTCGCTACGCACTGCAGTGGGAGCTGATTCGCTCAGTGGCGGTCAAGGATATAAGCATTGCAATTGCTTGCAAGGATGTAAAACTGGAAAATGCAACTGCCGGTCTCATGGACGCCTTTGCAACAGTCGATGCCACAACAGTACCAGTTGCAAAAACAAATAATTTATTGTACACGTTGTTATTTCTGTACAAAATAGTTGAAAAATAAAATTGTTTTACTATTTTCTTATTTATATAGAGGGAATAACATCAGATTTATAGTCAACATAGTGAAAAATGCTCAAAAACGAACAAAAAGTTTGAAAAATGAAACAAAATAACCAAAATAATCTATATTAACTAGTTAGCATCTATATTAACTAGTTAGCATCTATATTAACTAGTTAGCATCTATATTAACTAGTTAGCATCTATATTAACTAGTTAGCATCTATATTAACTAGTTAGCATCTATATTAACTGACTTTTTCAGTTAGCATCTATATTAACTAGTTAGCATCTATATTAACTAGTTAGCATCTATATTAACTAGTTAGCATCTATATTAACTAGTTAGCATCTATATTAACTAGTTAGCATCTATATTAACTAGTTAGCATCTATATTAACTAGTTAGCATCTATATTAACTAGTTAGCATCTATATTAACTGACTTTACAGTTAGCATCTATATTAACTAGTTAGCATCTATATTAACTAGTTAGCATCTATATTAACTAGTTAGCATCTATATTAACTGACTTTACAGTTAGCATCTATATTAACTAGTTAGCATCTATATTAACTAGTTAGCATCTATATTAACTAGTTAGCATCTATATTAACTAGTTAGCATCTATATTAACTAATTAGCATCTATATTAACTGACTTTTTCAGTTAGCATCTATATTAACTAGTTAGCATCTATATTAACTGAAAATCTATATTAACTGCAACATATATAATAAAAAGAAAGACATTTCAATCAACCGTTCAGGAATTAATAAAAAATTTGGTGTGGGTAGCCTTTGGTTTCGAAAATAATAGAGATATAAAGCAAAATGGCAATGCTCAATACTTTTTTCAGACGCTACCAACACAACGCTTCATATTAGGGTCTTCAGAGACTATCTTTCTGTTATAATAGATAACAGCTGTATTTTATTTGATAGTGGCGAACTTAACATATACCTCAACACAAGAAGAAAGACAGTGTAACTCCGTCAATCCGCGGGCAATTAAAATAAAAGTGGTAGTGATACTTTTTGTTGTTCAGCAGTTATGAGGAAAAGTATCAGTACCCAGTTATATTAACCTTGTAAGTTTAATTAAAGATTGTCTTAATTCTCTATAAGTCGAAAAGTATGCCCTTATAAGGGTTTCATGGATTGATGATAGAGTGTTTATAAAAGAAAGAAAGAAAATATGGAGAGGGTGGCTAAGAGTCATTTTTCACTATCGTCCCTGGATTCTTATTATTCAACTAATATGCATAGAACACTTTTGATCAAGTTAACATGCTTGGAACGCTTCAGAACAAACGCTAAGAGCAAAAGATGTTGCTTACTTAAAAATGCCATGTATTTTCTTAGTAAGAGATAGATATTTTATCGGATATTTTTGGCATTTGTAAGTGTACCAACTGAAACAACATTGTAACTAAAGACCCCAAAAATATTTTTTTAAATTACGGTTTTAATTAATTAAAATATTTAAAAAAATCGCAAAATATTTAAAAAAAATTTTTTTAAGTAGCTATTTTTTGCCGATTCTGGACTTTAATTCTGCTTTTTTAGCCTTCATTGTTACTTCAGACTAAATTAAAAGCTAAAATTCAACAAAATATAACAAATTTTGGAAAAAACGGCAAAATAAAAAAAAATTTGAAAAATTTCGTAAAAAAAATTTTTCGGCAAAATTTTTTGGTAAAATTTCCCCGCCAAAAAAAAATTTCGCGGCGGCCGAAGGCCCCCGCGAATATTTTGCCAGACAATCACGAAAGTTGCGCAAAAATGCCAAAATATTTATATTTACTAAAATATAAGTAAAATTCCCAAAATATGCAAAATTTTTTTTAAATTAAAAAAATATTTTTAAAATATTTTAGTTAAAAAAAAGTCCAAAATATTTTTTAAATATTTTTTATATTTTAAAAATATTTTTGGGGTCTTTAATTGTAACTCAATCAGTGCTCGGGCAATTAAAAGAAAAGTGATCGGGACACTTTTTTTGGTTCAGAAATTATGTAAACCAGGAAGAATATCTCATTCGTTTACGGTCTCTCGTTTGCTCAAGAGTAAAAGACGTTTCTTACTTAAAGGCGAAAATATACTTGGTTCAGTGAAAATTTTCAGTAAAAATTTATTTTCGCCTTTAAAAATGACACATGCTTTGCATGAAATTTTTGTGCTTAAATCCCTTTTTCTTAGTAAACGATAGATATTTTATCGATATTCTCGCCATTTGTAAGTGTACCAACTGAAAAAACAAAAAAATCCCTCTTTTTTAGTAAACAATAAGAAGAATTTGTATTTGAAAATTGTATTGTAAGAAACAATACAAATAGAAAGTAGAATAACAATCACCACAACGCTCCATGTGTCTGTCTACTCCCTTTATTATTCAAATGGCAAAAATTTTAGAATGATCAAGAACAAATTTTCTAATAGAAGATATCCAAATTCAAATTGGCGCGCTCTTTTGTGAATTTTCTTTTTGTGTAACGCTCACTATTCGGACAGATTTTTGGGTCTGACAATAAGAACAAGCAATACCATGGAAGAAAAAGAAACCAGGGGCCTAGGGCACTAACGTGAGAATATGAGAATTTTCTCTGAGAATTTGAGAATGAAAATGTCTTGCTCTTTTCCATTGAAAAATTGGTCTTTTCCGGTAGAGAACAATGAGAATTTGAGAAAATTCTCATTTTCTCATGAGAATTTGAGAAAATGAGAAACTGAGAATTTAAGAAATTGAGAAAAGTCTCAAATTCTCATATTCTCACGTTAGTGCCCTAGGCCCCAGGAATTATCCGACTGATTTGATAGTAAACAAACAGTTTTATTCAATGACAATTCAATATTCCCTCTACACTGCTAGCTTTTTGAATACAAATATGTCTTTAGAAACTATCTTTCTGTTATAATAGAAAACAATCATATTTTCATTGGATATTTATATTCATACCAACATGAGATGGAAGAAATGCATCACATAGGTTGCATGTAGAAATGCATCACATCCAAGCTATTAAAAGAAAGTTTGATGTGGGAAATATTTTGTTTTACGAAACGTTTGCGATAGAAAGTTTAATAACAATCACCACAACGCTCCATATATGTACTTCATATTCACTTTGTCAACGGGCATAGTGCAGGGAATTATAAGAACATGTGGCGGAGATACTTTTTAGAAACAGATACTGCGAAATAGGAGGCAGTTTCAAGACTTTTTACTTTTTCAAGCTAAACAGCGTAAATTTTCTTATCGATCCGTTCTATTGACTTATCTACTGCCAAAAATTATATACCCTATACCCCGTAATTGCACCCCTTCTGAAATTACTTCCTGCGATAATTAGATCCCTCCTAAGGTGACGGATTGAAAAGTCCTTCATAGGAAACTTCGGCTCTATGATAATTGCGTGCCGAACAATAGCGCAATTGTCCTGCGCGCAATTGTCATGTACCCGAAACTTTAAATTTCACTCGACCAGATCAGATGTGCGGTCGAGCGCACTCAGAGCGCTCAAATATTATGTTCATATGGGCGAAAATATCCTTGGATGGCTGAAGATTTATGATTTGCAGTGAAGCTGCACATCACTTTTGGCGGAAATTTGAACGTTATTTTCTGAAGGGAGACTCTAGGAGGGGGCTAGTCCAAATCTGATCATAACCACTATATGCCATCTTTTTAAGCTTTATCCATTGGCAATATCGGATTTGGACTAGCCCCCTTCTAGAGTCTATATATCAACAAATAACGTTCAAATTTCCGCCAAAAGTGATGTGCAGCTTCACTGCAAATCATAAATCTTCAGCCATCCAAGGATATTTTCGCCCATAACTGTTTTTCTTGCATTAATATTTTAGCACCATTATTTGTGTGGCTTCGTTGAAGAGCTATCCTCCAGTGTTTTGCTGACCGGGCAATTTGGTAAACTGACCTGACCGGTGACCAGACCGGGACCCCGGTCAGGTATACCTGACCTGACCTGACCGGGGTCCCGGTCACCCGGTCAGGTCAGGTCAGGTCTGGTCAGGTCATGTTTAACCTGACCTTGTGTATGACCGGGCTCAAAATTTTCCAAAATCGCTAAAATGGTTAAATTTTGCCTGTTTTTCAAGCATATCGTTGTAATGTTCATCTATTTTAGGTTTTTACACCTAAAATGGACTTTTTCGCAGGTTTTTAAAGCATTTTTGCACAATGTTGGGAAATTTTTGAAAATTTTTAGAAAATTTTTTGGAAAATATTTGAAAAATTTTTATGGTAAAATTTTTAGAATATATTTGAAATATTTCTGGAAATTTAGAAAAATTTCCTGAAATTTTTTGGGAAATGTGGAAAATTTATGAATTTTTTTGAAATGGATATTAGTATAATCCAAGAGCGAACATTGTCTCGGCTTTAGAGCGAATTTTTTTCCGTCTTATGTCATAAATATTTTTTATCATTCTCCGTCAAATTTCGTTCAAAATTTTGACTTTTGCAGAAGACATTCTCAATTTATGACCATTTAGTTGTGTTTTTATAAGAAAGTATGTTGTTCAATCTGGAGAATTCGTATACTCCATTTTAATAAACTATACAGAAACTAGGCTTTTTTCCAGCGCCTTCGGCGCTGGAAAAAAACCTAGGTCGGCTGGCGCCGACTTCGCGGCCTTCGGCCGCTCAACGGGTGCGGTTCGGGAGTTTGAATACCATGCTTTAGTCTAATTTTGAGTGAGGGTGCGGTCGACCGTCGCGGCCTTCGGCCGCTCCAACCCCTACGTTATTGGGCCCGGCCTCTCTTATTAGGTCAGTCCAGAATTCTTGGGCCAGCCAGCGTTCTTAGGCCAGTCCAGCGTTAGGGTGCGGTCGACCGTCGCGGCCATCGGCCGCTCCAACCCCTTACGTTCTTGGGGCCGGCCCAGATAGGCTGAGTGTTAATTAGCACCCCTAAGAATCGATTTTCCAGAAATTTCCTTGTTACGGACAAAAATAAGCAGCCCTAAGAATCGATTTTCCAGAAATTTCCTTGTTACGGACAAAAATAAGCACCCCTAAGAATCGATTTTCCAGAAATTTCCTTGTTACGGACAAAAATAAGCACCCCTAGGGTACATTTTAGCTATATTTTGTCTAAATTTGTCTACATTTTAGCTATATTTTGACCTCAAAATCGGATTCCCCGCTAAAAATTACCCTAATTAGGTACCTGTCTAAAAATAAGCACCCCTAAGAATGCACCTGTGAAAAATGGAATAAGCACCCCTAAGAATGAGCTTACAAAACGCCGACGGACAGCACTGAAATACTAGGTAAAAATACAGAAATATAGTGGGGTCTGGGGGCGATAGCCCCCAAGTGGAGAAGAAAATTTGAGAATTGGGTCAACTTTCATTGAAAATTTTAAACATTCGCCGAAAGTTTCGCAAAATTTTTGCCGGCCACGCCCTATCGGGCGCGGCCGCCTCCGTTTTTAAGGGTTTTCGGTCAGATGACCGGTCATCTGACCGGCTCACGCCGGTCACCTGACCTCTGACCTGACCGGACACCTCCGGTCAGGTCAGCATGACCTGACCGGCACCCCCGGTCAGGTCAGGTCAGGTCTGGTCAGGTCAGGAGGTCAGGTCAGGTCAGGTCAGTTTAAACCCGGTCAGCAAAACACTGCTATCCTCTAATGTAAAAGGAGAATTGTTTGTCTGTCCAACGTATCGGGGTGAATTTTCACCGTGCTCAAAACTTCCACCACGTGGTACCGTATGACTCTCCGTGACCTATTTCGTCTAGCTAAAAAGCATTTTATCCCTATATTTCATTTTATCCCTTTTATGGGGGTTAAGGTAGGTGGAAAATAAAGGACCGGGATAAGAGAGTGCAACTGACTGTCAATCTAAATGGCTTAAGACGTACGTCATACTATGATCCATTAGTTTTCCGTTCACCGTTTGAGTTCGCGGGTGGTTAGAGAAGGCGCAGTAGTGGATAAGCGTGCCTTGGCATGCACGCCGAGGCTTTTTAAGGCATTTCGAGACAATATGATGAAACTCTTGGAGAGTAAATCGACCCTATTTGTACATATACTTCTTGTTTATAACCCGATTTTCAGGAAAACCCTGGATGTGGCAAAGGTAAATATCCGTTATATTTAAATATTGCATACAAATTACCATATTATCTTCAATAAACACTCAGAAAAGGAAGTAATATGCAAGGTGAGGAGAGCATAAACCTAACCCAAACCTTTGTCCCTTTGCCACCCCATCGAAAAATAGAAGCACTGTGTTTCTATGGAAGGTAATACTGTAAGTCAACATCATACAACAAGTCAAAAATATTTATACTAAAATTATTTATTATAAATAGAGCTGTAAACTTCATGACATTTTAAATTGTATTTATCTTTATATATCTTAATTATTGTCTCTCTTACTATTGTGCAATAAACAACACTCTTTATTTGTCATATCAGAGTGAATTTTGTCATATTTTATATACACATAAATTTTGAGTGGGGAAAGACCAGACCCATTGTTGATGCAGATTTGTTGGAGCAGTTTAGAAAGCCTGCATATAACAATGGGTCTGTTGTTATATGTTTATATATATCCCTGCAAGAGACTTCGGATCGATTTAGCCCTGGGCGGACTGTCAATTGTAGGTGAGGTAGTAGTTTCATTAGTATCGAAAAAATTCAGCAAATTCGGCAAATTACTGTAGACCGTATTAGATGTCTGAATGAATGTACTTTAATATTAATTTACTACATCGCTATCCAATTTTGACATTGTAACAGTGGTTGTTTTAATGTTAGGAAAATGAGATTCGTTTGCTTTCTGCGCAGGCTGTCCACAACTACAACAACAACAGAAAATTTCCTTCACTCGCTTTCTGAATGCAACACTGTACAGTGTATAAATAAACGGATTGATGGAATTTGCAACAGGCATAAGAAACGTGCTCCATAAGGACGAAGCCATGAGATCGATGGTGGTTACTACTCTGATATTCTGACTTTCACAACTGGAAAGAAGTAGTTAAAAATCTTATTTTACCATCGCCACACTTACGAAATCCAAACTGTTAGCAGCGGTATTGCGTAACAGATGTAAAAAATAACCACACACAGTAGTAGCATTTTAACGGCAGAACGCCGGCCATTTAAGGCTTTCTTGTTTCCTAAACATTTGCAATATTAGACAAAAAAGTGTATTGCCCTCAGGGTCCCAAATGATCCCCTATTTAGGGGATTGTCCCCTTTTTTGAGGGTGCTGTCCTCTTTTTTAAGCGATATAAAAAGGATCAAAGAAGCAGATTTGTACAATTTTTCCTTTATTTTTCACTACCAATTTTCGAGCTTAAAGCTGGAAAATATTTTATTAAGCCGGAGAGCGGGCTGAGGCCAATTTTTTAAAATTTTGAGCCGCAGGCTCGAAATTGTCAGGGATGCCAGATGCTACCCCTTTTGGGGCATGTACCCATTTTTAATGAAGCTATACCCTTTTTGGGCGAAGAAAAGGGGTATCAAAGAAGCATATTTAATGAACGAAAGAATATATTTCCTCGCTCATTTTGCAGAAGTGATGAATCACGTTATCAGCATTGTCAGAAATCCAGAAATCCAACTTTGCAAAGCATTTGATGCCATTAGGACAGAATACCAAAGCTTGAATTTCTGTCACAAATCTGACATCAGATTCGTGATCAGTGTCACAATCGCCAACCACTGGGTGCAAAAGATCAACCCGGGGAGAAAAATTGCATTTTCTGGATACAGTCACATTTTATAAAAATGGACTCCTTGCGCCAAGTTGAAAAGTATAAGAAGCAAACATGTAAAAAATGGCTATAAGGGGCGCCACGGCCCCAGTACGACTAAATTTATTCGGGAGAGTTAGTTGTTCCCCTAATATCCAGGGTTAATTTAACCTCAGCTTAGAGCTTAAATTTGAACTGCTTTATGAAGTTAAAGATGGTATGATAAGGTATGACAGAGTACTTTTGTCATACATGGGAATGTCTAACAGAGATCGAGAACAAGATTTTTGGAAAATGTTTCACTTACCAGCAGCATGGAGAAA
This sequence comes from Ditylenchus destructor, assembly GCA_022814885.1. Lineage (NCBI taxonomy): Eukaryota > Metazoa > Nematoda > Chromadorea > Rhabditida > Anguinidae > Ditylenchus > Ditylenchus destructor. The sequence continues at coordinate 36,518 of JAKKPZ010000229.1, forward strand.
AGCGTTCTTTCCCCACAGCGCCCGACAGGTGAGAGTGTAAAGTGTGGTTAGAACAAAAGTAGGAATGACATAATAGATCACTTCTATTGTAAACAATGTGCTCCAGGTTTCTTTTTTCATTACGAGACCTAAAACTTTCTTACCTGTTACAAATTTATACAAGGTGTCACGAATTCGCGCCACTTGTTTGTGCTCGTAAAACTTTTGTTTCCTTGGCGTTCTGCCCAAGATTTTATGATCTTTCAAAAAAATGCGCCAAAAATTTTCAAAAATGCCACTTTTTTGCGCGATACGAAAATACTAATGACATATGTGGAATCAGCGCTAAAAAATACCCCTGAAAAATTTTTTGCAAAAAACGTCCCTTGAAAATTCTTCGGAATTCGGAAAAAAATTTTCCGGAAAAAATCTTTTCTAATGAAAAATATGTTGTATAAAGCATGGAAGTAATTTCTCCCAAAATGATTTGAAATGTGGGCGGATTATGGGCGGGCTGGTCCCACCACGATCATGAAGTTTAGCCTCTTTATAAGGGACTAGTTCAAATCTGTTTTTGCAAATCTAATTAAAATACGATTTTAAGGGGATTTGCAAAAATACTTTTTAGCTAGCTCCCTTTTAAGGGGTCTAAACTGCATGATCGTGGTGGGTCCAGTCTGCCCATATCAATAACCCGCCCATATTTCAAATCATTTTGGGAGGAATGACTTCCATGGTATAAAGTATTTTCCACCTATTTTTTGAACTAGCCATAAAATTTTTAAACGATGTCATATAATAGCAATTGTGCTGTTATTCTCTTTCCTATGGTCTCGAGTTTCTAAAAACATAAAAATTTAAATAACATAAAAAGAACGCCAAGGAAACAAAAGTTTTACGAAGACAAATAAGAGTGGCGCGAATTTGGGACACCCGGGGTAAAAGAAAAGTAAAGGCTACGCAATTTCTAGGGAAATTCGAATAAACGAAAGATTGATTCGTTTTGTTGTTTTTGACACATATATTGTCTAAACCTAAAATTATTAATACCATGTACAAGTTGCCACACAACCGGGACCATCCAAATAGCTAGGATGTATTGCAGTGTGCGTCTTATAGGAAAGTATGTCTTCAACTGAAATGGATGCACCACCGCGACGTATCTAGAGTTTAAACTCTAAATTTTCAGGCCTTCTTTAATCAACCAACCAACCAACCAACGATACCAGTCAAAAAATGGTGCTTCAGAGTATTTTTTGAACCATCTAAAAATTTTTCTTACCTCTATTCCGGTGTCGGAGCCGATGCTCAAATTTTTCAGGAGTCAACGGGTGACTTTTTTCGTAATTTTTGGAAAATGTTTCGAAAAATTTGGAAAAATCACCCCGGAGTTGACGATTTTTAGTCGGAATCGACTTCCAAAAAGTGGCAACTAATGTTACCACTTTAGAGGCGAACGGGTAAAAAAAAAAAAGGGTTTGGTTTTAGAAATTTTGCAGGTTTTTAAAAAAATTTTCAAATTATTATTCAAAAACTGACCATTTTTCGCTTGTTTTAAGTCACCGGTGCAAAGTTTGGGTAAAATTCAGTAAAAAACATGGTAAAAATTCAAATTTGCGCGAAAAAATCACTTATCCGCTCAAAATAGCCACCACTCACTTAAGTTTTCAGTTCGGTTAAGTTACCACTTTATCCTTGCCGAAGCGACCCGACAATATTATTTGATCCAAATTACAGTTTTCTCTTGAGTCTAGGTCCACCCCCCTCTCCCCCGGCCAAACCCCTCCCCCGGTCAAAACCCCCGTTTTCAAAAAAATTATATAAAAAAGGCCAAAAAGGATGAGAATACTCATTTTTTTCCGCTGAATTCGTATTTCATGGGTTGTTTAGCCTAAGCCTACACAGCAGCCTAAGCCCCAAGCCTAAGACTAAGTCCCTTAGGCCCCATACAGCGGGGCCCCAAGCCTAATGGCTTGTGCCTTATAAGGGTTGTTTAGCCTAACGTAAGGGTTGTTCGGGAGCTTAAGCCTAATCCGATTTAATGTGAAATGCCAATTCAACGAAAAAATGAGCATTTTCATGCTTTTTGGCCATTTTTATATGAATTTTTGAAAACGGGGGGGGGGGTAACCGGTTCCCCTTCTCTTTCTCTACTTTCTTATATTTATCAATTATATTTTTTGTTAAAACGCATGCAAAACATGCTTTTGCTTTTATGCTTTAAAACTCTTTCGCTCACCTCTCTATGCATATGGCGATGTTTGTGTTAAAAACCGCGTTTAACAAACCGCCATACACAGAAGTTGGTATATGCGTGAAGTAAGTAACAGGAAGGTCAGCAAGCATAAGGAAATCGATTGCAGCCTTTAAACAATTTTCTTAAACGCGTAAATTTTTATAAAATAATAAATAAAGTGGATGGGGGAGTACATTTGGGGCCCCAAAATGGCCGATGTTTGTACTTTTAGGTATTTCTGACTATTTTAGAAAATAATTTAGCTATTTTTATACGTTCAGGCTAAACTTAGCCTATACGGTAAATAACATTGCCAACTCTTGGCAACATCAACTTCAAACAACTTTTTTTATTCGACATTTTTATCATGGCTAGGAGGTCTAACAGAAAACAAAAGTTGTAGCAAATTTTGTCTAGTTTCTAAATATGCAAGCAAAAAACTTTTAAAACTAGACAAAATTTGCTACAAGTTGACCCAGAGTCACATCGGAGTCGACGATTTTAGCCGGAATCGACTCCGGAGTCGACTCTCAAAATTCAGCCGACTTACAAAATACTTTCTCGACTTTCAAAATTCTGGTCATAAGCTCAGGGAATACAGTGTTGTGACAATCTTAAAAATTTACCAAATTGGCCAAAAACAGACTCATAGACGAGCTACGCATGGTTTTGTCGCCCAGAACTGCGACTATGACAATCAAATTGGCGAAAAGTCCAACGATTATCACCAATACAGTTAGTACAAGAACAATATTGTACACTAATAATTCATCATTAGTCATATTCATTATTGAACAGTTGTATGAGAAATTGGAGAATATTATATTAGTTTTATTCCTTCAGTAAACTTCGATTGATGTCGATTTTTCAAAACGGTTCATTTTAATCAATGAAGTAACAAAATGGAGGAAGAGTTCATTTATTTGTTTCCGAATTGTCTTAGGGAAAGGCACCCTTTACAACTTTTACTGTCCTTTTAAATTGCGTAACGCGATTTCCGTTTGAATGAACCAAATTCTCCTACAACTATTTCTAAGAGGTATCGGGAAGAAGTTAAAGTGCGAATTGTATTGATTGTTTTGAAACTGGGAAACATCTCTTTATTTTATAAAAATACATAAATGTATGTCGCATTGCAAAGTTTCAATATCGGGGAGCGTCCTTTACCGTTAAAACCTCAACCGCTAAGCCCGAAAGTTTCGTTATTTTTAAAAGGGTATTTGTTTTTTATACCTTTACGAAAATTTTCCTGTAAATTTGGTCAAAAATAGGCCAAACATCAAACCTAAAACGGCCTTTTTCGAACCTATTTTTGGTACCTAAAACACACATTTTCCAATCTAAAAATCCGATCTCTAGTGATGAACAAAAAATGTTTACTACCGACATTTTTTACATTTTCATAACGAAGCCAGATTCTATTGTCCGTATTCGAAGCTGAACTTTTCATCATTTTAAAAACTAAAATTATAAATTCTCTAAAAGTGAGTACAATAAAATATAAAATATCCACAAAGATATTACAAAAATCATTCGTATTTTTTTCAAAAAATATATTAATTAAAAATAAATAAAAAATTAAAATGAAACCATTTAAATTATTTTCAGATTTATATAATTTCCAAAATTTACTATCACATACACTCTGCACATATCAGTTAGCCCACTTGGTGTTATGTCCTAATCAGGGTTTCATGATCTGATGATAGAGAGAGTTTATAAAAAAGGATAGAAACTATGGATAAGGTGGCTAAGTGCCATTTTTCGTTATCATCCCTGGAATTCTTATTGTCCAGCTAATATGCATAGAACACTTCTTATCTAGTTAACATGCTTGGAACGCTTCAAATCAAGCGCTTCTTATTTAAAAATGCCAAATGCTTTCTGGAGTTTTTGCATAAATTTTCAATAAATTCTCTGAACACTGCCACATATTTGAAAACAATGAAACTTGCATATAAATGAATTAAAACTGTCTTTCTGGTACTATAAAATATAGACATGCCTTATTGGATATTGGAACCATTTATGTGTATGCAAGTAAGAAGTGGGCAAGCTCTGTTCAGACAGTTATAAGAATATGTGGTAGAGATACTTTTTCAGGAACGGATATCGCGAATTAGGAAGAAGTTTCAAGACTTTACTTTTTCGTTACCTTTTGCTAAACCGCAAAAATTGTCTTATCGATCCGTCGTATCGACTTAGCTACTGCCAAAAATTATTGAATTGCTTTCTAGTGAAAATTTTTCATTTGAATTCCTTTGGGACAGTTCTAAACAGCCCAACTTAGGTACCATCCAAAATGTCCAAAGCAGCTTTATTTTATGTTTACTATGATATATGCAACAGTACTCAAGAACATGACACAAGATCAAACAGTGCTAAAGAAACGAGGATACGTCACTTCGCCGGTTCATTATTACAGAAAATCCATGGGATTTAAATGTCCTTCCCGTGAACGATAAATTTTGGACCGTATTGTTCCTAATATTTTTAGAAATTATAATTGTATTATTTTTGAATAAAATTGGACTAGCCGGCTACCGCCGGCTAGCCGTCGGGAGCCTAGATTCGTGGGACGGTATAAATTCGTTGAAGCAATAGAAGTTAATTGCTTGTCGCCCGTAAGCAACATCCCGCCTGGGAAAGTCCTGACCTCGTAAGATACATGGTGTGAATACCACGACCTCATGAGAACAAATCTCGAATCTGACGTCAGATTCGTGATCAGCGTATACGAAAACCCTCGGGTGCCAAAAATCAGACCCGTAGACACATTACATCAAAAAACCCGATTTTTTGGCCAAAAAGTGACTTTTTTCAAAAAATGCGCCAAATCAAAAAGTGTAAAAAACAAAGTGGTCCAGAATCGCCTCAGAAATCGATTGGGAACATAAAAAACATAACTTCCCCAGGTTAAAAACCTGAAAAACACGTTTTTCGGTTTTGGCGCGAATTCAAATATTCAAATTTTGGTTCTGACAATTTGTCCTGACCTAACTTTTTGAGACCTATCGATTGCGCTATCAGACGCCCCGATCTGAATGCTGGATCTTTCTGGATGATTGCGTCCATTTGAGCGTCCCAGACAGAACGACGCCGTTTATTATATAGGGATAGAAATAAGCAAATTATGATGTTAATAAAGTAATGAACTTTTTGAGTTCTTAGTGTGCCGATCATAAATCTGGGCAAAATGCCAGATAGCGGTACCCAATGCCAAAACTGATTTCGTATTTGTGGAAAACCCGTGGGTGCAAAATATCACCACCGGAAATATCCGGAATGACCTCAGAATCTATCGTAAATCTGGCATCGGTTACCGATTCCGCACTCTTGATAATAGACGGTCTAGAAAGGCCAACTCTGCCAAATACCCTCCAGATCCACTCTTACCTAAACCGCAGTGTCTGCGTTGCGTAACCCCTGTCTCCAAAAACCCAACTTTTCACGCTCCGCACCATATGCCGTGCGTGATACACCAAACGACAGCTCTCAATGTGCTAAGCAATATGCGCTATAACCCAGCCGAAACCTATCTCGAAATGTTTGAGTTTTTCAGGATCGGAAAATTCTGGATTTCGGCCAAAATCGAGGTTCTACATTGAAAACTTTTTACGCTCCGCACCATATGCGGCGTGTGATGTTACGCTTAGGAACAAAACAATCTGACCGCTGATGGCGGTGCGCGAAGCGATGAAGAACCCAATCTCCCGAATAACTCACGCTCCACCAATTTTACAAGCAGATTGCGGCGAAGCCGCAATCTGCTTGTTATATAACTAAGGCGCACCAATTGTCGCCAATTTAGTGAATCGGATTTCTTCTTAAAAAGGATAAAGAGGGAAAAAGAGATGCAATATCTTTCGGTATTTGGCATTCATTCAACATATGATTCAAATTCGTTAATTGCTGAAAGACTAATTGTCAAAGAGGTATGTTTTGTTATGTTTTCTATCTTTTCCCTCTTTATGCATTACGCCAGATTACCATATTTTGAGGCAATAAGGGCGGCCTTATTTTATCTTTGACATTTAAACGTTATGTATGAAGCGTGTGAAAATTCTTAGCTTTTGATCATAGAACTGATCAAAGATTTTTGGTGCTTTGTTTAAAGGTATGTCGATCCTCTCACCGTTTACTTCACGTCACTTTGAGACAGGTACCTGTTTTGTTGTTTTTGGACCTTTGCGCATTATGACGAAGGCGTCAAAGAGCTTCTCCTGGATACTTCATGGAATTTCAGCAATTTATATGAGTTCATTTAGTTCCCGTTTTAATAAATTTTACCGTTTTCTAGCTTCTATATAAGAAATGTTTTAAAATTAGTGATTAATAAAATTAACAAATTTTTTCTGAACAATTATTTTTTGAATTACTAAAAATTTTTCTGAGCTAATTAAAAATTTTTTGCTGGAATTGATATTTTCTTTGAAAATACCGGCAATCCTCTAATTAATCGCCTCAAATGGAAAGTTTTTGCATTCTACATTATTTTATTGTCATTTTTGAAAAAAGCCCAATTTTTCCAGAAACTGAAATCCTGTCCAATTTTGTTACCTTCCAAATTTGTATCAATACCCGGATGGAACCTAGGTTCTCATGAAAGTCAACATACTAAAGTTCTTAATTTAACCTAAGATCCATACCGATCCAAGTTCAGATTAAACGCCACGTCACTCCATTTTCACACCTCACATTTACTCGTCTTATCGTTTGATTTGATCGAAATCAAGACACCTATCTATTATAGTATTAGGATTGGGGTAAGGTTTTTTCTCCGGGCTCTAAATCGGTCTAAATCGCGATATAGAGCTCGGGTTTTTTTTCGTACGGACTAAGTCAGCTATAAGGAAGACCGGTCGCCAGTTTTTAGACCGATCTGAGATCTAAATTTAGACAAATTTAGACAAAAGTGCATTTTTAAGGAAAAATGCACCCCTAAGAATGACCTGAAAACAGCGTGACGGAGAAAATGCACCCCTAAGAATGCCCTAAAAACAGCGTGACGGAGAAAATCACGATTTTTTAGACCAATTTTTAGACAAAATTTCTGAAAATGTCGATTCTTAGGGGTGCATTTTCTCCGTCACGCTGTTTTCAGGTCATTCTTAGGGGTGCATTTTCTCCGTCACGCTGTTTTCAGGTCATTCTTAGGGGTGCTTAATTTCGATTTTGAGGTCAAAATTTAGCTAAATTTAGACAAAATATAGACAAATTTTTTCGGAAGGGTCATTCTTTCCAGTGCATTTTCTCCGTCACGCTGTTTTCAGGTCATTCTTAGGGGTGCATTTTCTCCGTCACGCTGTTTTCAGGTCATTCTTAGGGGTGCTTTTTCTCCGTCACGCTATTTTCAGGCCATTCTTAGGGGTGCTTAATTTCGATTTTTAGGTCAAAATTTAGCTAAATTTAGACAAAATATAGACAAATTTTTTCGGAAGGGTCATTCTTTCCAGTGCTTTTTCTCCGTCACGCTGTTTTGAGGGCATTCTTAGGGGTGCATTTTCTCCGTCACGCTGTTTTCAGGTCATTCTTAGGGGTGCTTTTTCTCCGTCACGCTGTTTTCAGGTCATTCTTAGGGGTGCTTTTTCTCCGTCACGCTGTTTTCAGGTCATTCTTAGGGGTGCTTAATTTCGATTTTGAGGTCAAAATTTAGCTAAATTTAGACAAAATATAGACAAATTTTTTCGGAAGGGTCATTCTTTCCAGTGCATTTTCTCCGTCACGCTGTTTTGAGGGCATTCTTAGGGGTGCATTTTCTCCGTCACGCTGTTTTCAGGTCATTCTTAGGGGTGCTTTTTCTCCGTCACGCTGTTTTCAGGTCATTCTTAGGGGTGCTTTTTCTCCGTCACGCTGTTTTCAGGTCATTCTTAGGGGTGCTTAATTTCGATTTTGAGGTCAAAATTTAGCTAAATTTTGACAAAATATAGACAAATTTTTTCGGAAGGGTCATTCTTTCCAGTGCTTTTTCTCCGTCACGCTGTTTTGAGGGCATTCTTAGGGGTGTTTTTTCTCCGTCACGCTGTTTTCAGGTCATTCTTAGGGGTGCTTAATTTCGATTTTGAGGTCAAAATTTAGCTAAATTTAGACAAAATATAGACAAATTTTTTCGGAAGGGTCATTCTTTCCAGTGCTTTTTCTCCGTCACGCTGTTTTCAGGTCATTCTTAGGGGTGCTTAATTTCAAGTTGTACATATTTTACCTCGGCCCGTAGGGCCGAGTAAGGGGCGCTGTGCATACTGCTTGAGGGCCGAAGGCCCGAAATAGTCTCATGCTGCTCTACTCCCGAACAACCCTTACTCCCGAACAACAGCTGCTTGAGGGCCGAAGGCCCGAAATAGTCTCATGCTGCTCTACTCCCGAACAACCCTCACTCCCGAACAACAGCTGCATGAGGGCCGAAGGCCCGAAATAGTCTCATGCTGCTCTACTCCCGAACAACAGCTGCTTGAGGGCCGAAGGCCCGAAATAGTCTCATGCTGCTCTACTCCCGAACAACCCTCACTCCCGAACAACAGCTGCATGAGGGCCGAAGGCCCGAAATAGTCTCATGCTGCTCTACTCCCGAACAACCCTTACTCCCGAACAACAGCTGCTTGAGGGCCGAAGGCCCGAAATAGTCTCATGCTGCTCTACTCCCGAACAACCCTTACTCCCGAACAACAGCTGCTTGAGGGCCGAAGGCCCGAAATAGTCTCATGCTGCTCTACTCCCGAACAACCCTTACTCCCGAACAACAGCTGCATGAGGGCCGAAGGCCCGAAATAGTCTCATGCTGCTCTACTCCCGAACAACCCTTACTCCCGAACAACAGCTGCTTGAGGGCCGAAGGCCCGAAATAGTCTCATGCTGCTCTACTCCCGAACAACCCTCACTCCCGAACAACAGCTGCATGAGGGCCGAAGGCCCGAAATAGTCTCATGCTGCTCTACTCCCGAACAACCCTTACTCCCGAACAACAGCTGCTTGAGGGCCGAAGGCCCGAAATAGTCTCATGCTGCTCTACTCCCGAACAACCCTTACTCCCGAACAACAGCTGCTTGAGGGCCGAAGGCCCGAAATAGTCTCATGCTGCTCTACTCCCGAACAACCCTTACTCCCGAACTACAGCCGAGGGCATACTGATGGCGGTGCGCGAAGCGATGACGAACCCAATCTCCCGCTGTGCACGCTAACCGCTTCCTAGCTTGGGAGAGCCGCGAAGCGGCTCCTCCCAAGCTAGTTTCTTTAATATTCCAATTTCTAAGCCTATTTGCCGTTATAATTTTAAAAAGTAATACTTCTCTACAAAGTTTTATGGTAATATCTCCGGAACATCACATGTCATCAGGAAATACTTACTGTAAGAATTTCTGTCCAATTTTTGTTACCTACTACATTTTTATTGATATCTGGATGCAACCTAGAATCCATCATAACCTAACCTAACCTAAAATCCATTCAAATCCAGGTTCAGATTAAATGCCACGTCACTCCACTTTCACACGTCACCTTATCTTTGATCCTATCGGAACCAAGTCATCATTTCACCTAAAAGCATGGATAATCAGCGATAATTTATAGTCGGAACCAGATTTTTTCTTTTCAATTTCCTTCGGATATTTTTCACTTAATCAGATAATAACCTTATTTTTCCTTTCATCCAGGAAGTCTTTTCAGGACAACCTCTTATTTTTGGTGTAGAAAATTATCCTGAATCCAAACGATGTTGAAAAGGAAAACATGCTGGCTTTTGAGGAAATGCCTTGCGCAAGGTTAAAACCAGTTTCCACGCCCTTCCGTGTTTTGGACTGTCTGCTTTTTGGGTCCGCTTTTGAACAAATTTGATTGCGATTGATCAATGTGATTGCTCAATTTTTGGCCGGTTTAAGCATTAAAATTTTTTAAAGTTGACGAAAAATGTGGGAAAAAAATAAAAGTGTAACACCTGAGAAGTGAAATTTATACCTTTATGGTCAAATCTCAGAAAATATTAACTAACGCTATGCCTGTATATCCTATTCCGTTTACGGTTACAGTAGAATACGTACATATTTTTGCCGAATATTGGTAACATTTATATGCACGCATATAAAATATTTCTAGAGATCAAAGCGCAGGCAATTGAAGTAAAGTGTGGTGGGGATGCATTTTTGCCTCGATCAAAAACTAACGTGTAGAAAATTTGTTTATAATGTGGTCTCTTTTGTAAGTCATTTCGCTGTATAATTGGAAGCATTGCTAGTTTGGACTGTCTGATTTCTAAGTTTACTTTTGAACAATTTTCGGGCGATTTCTCAGCTAACATTTTTACCAAATTTCAAAGCTACTCCAAATTTCGAAGACATTTTTCTCCTAGTTTTTGAGTATGAAATATTTTTCAAACTAGCTAAACATACGTAACTCGATAAGATCTACACGAATATGTATTCAGTTTTGGTTAAAGTGGCAAGGGCTCCGAGCGGGATCAAACCAGGGTGTGAAAATCAATACCGGGGGAATAATTATAGGGAGGGGAGTAATTACAGGTATTGCGGTATTACATTTATATTTGCAGGCAGTAGCAAATAAAACTACTCAACGTCTCAACATTTGAATTAAAGCAATGTCGTTCATGCAATTAAAAAAGTGGGGTGCGTAGATATTTTTAAACCGAAAATTTGTGTGTAGAAAGTTTGTTTTGAATAATTTTTATGAAAATTTTTAACATTCAAACTTTTGTTTTTTGCAATAAAATTTATCTATTTTTTAATCTGAAACAAAACTGTTGCAAACTTGTTACAATAAATTTCATTGAGGTGATTGTGAAACAAATGGCTTGTGCAAGCCAACACGTGAACAAATGGCCTTTTCCATGGAAAAGGCCCTGCGCAAATTTCAGACCGGTTTCCTGCTGCCATTTTTTGAGCCCGTCTGCTTTGGTCGCAATCCGAGGCTTGTTTCTCTCTCCTGGATGGGTCCCCTTTGAGTCATCTCCAGGCGATTTCTCTGTTTGGAATTGCGCTACCTGTCGATTATTCCAGAAGGGGAAAGAAGAGCATGACAAACAAACATATCTCCTTTGAGATTTCCTTTGATGGATGTGTTGATCGATGATAGTTCGTTTTCATATCCAGCTTTCACTTTATTAGTAATGGGCTTGGAATCTTGTCCAGATTCCTCAAAGTGGCTAAGCATTTTAGATATTTAAGGATTCTGAGCGTCTGATGTTTAATTTGGTTATAGCAAATATGATTAGAAGACTTTTTGGGAACAAATTTTTAAAAATTTTTCCTTTTTAGTTTCTGAAATTTTTAATTTTTGGAAATCTTTTCTGTTTTCTGTTTACTTTCAAATTCTTCTTCCATGATCCGAAATTTCCTGACACATTTTGTATTTTCTAGAAAAATTTTATTTTCGAAAATCAAAAAACATTTCAAAAAATTTACAAAATTTTCACACCAATTTAGCGATAAAATTCCATATGAAAGAAAAAATATATATTTTCTTACTTTTTTCTTTTTTTAGTTCATTTTCTAATTTTTCGAAATGAGAATTTCACATTTTCAGTCTTTTTCAAACTTTCGTCACACAACTCACATTTTTCACATTATTCTCAGTAAAAAATAATTAGCCGAGATTTACATTGTTTTCCTTTCGTAAAAGTCCCAGGTTATTTATTGTCCGAATTGTTTCCTTTTTATTCCCCCAGGTAAAATTTCCGCTACAGGTATCAATTTTTCCAAATTACCTGTAATTCCACCCTCACTTGAGACATTTTGCTCTTTTTCTAATCAAATTCTCGAGACAGCCAAGTTTTACGGTTCCCATTTCTTGAGGGAGAAATGAGCGCTTCTCGAGGGAAGATGCCAGGGGCATCGTTCAATCAGACGCCATTTATGTGTTCATTGTTTGTTTCAACACAACCCGCGCATTCCTTTGATCAACGACCACAATAAATTTCTTCCCTGGATTGCTTCCCACTTTGCATTTGCCGCCTTATAAATCTAATTGTTTCTTTTGCTTGATTGATTGAATGATTCCAAAGTCGTGCTTTGGTAAACAAATACTTTAAAAGTTGTTTATGTGTTGTTACTAGAAATTAATTTTTCGGTTTCCGAGTTTCTGGAAATTTATTATACATTTCATGGGAAATATGCAAACTATTCTAGATACTTCTAGAAAAAATTGTTTCAAGTATTGTTTCTTGATTGAATTTGTTTATTGATAAATAACAATTTTTTGAAATTAAAAAAAAACAAAAAGTTGAAAATTTTAGGCAACATTTAAAAAACTTGAAAATTTAAGAAAGAGTCCAAAGACATGAATTCTTCCGGAAACGACACGTGAAACCTGGAAAAGCTTTGACATATGTGAAAATATTTAAAAAATTATAAATTTTCTGTACAATTTTTGATCGCCCATTTGATTTTTAGTAACGTTTTCTAAAAAATTTTAAGAACTAGCAAATTCTTGACTAATTTTGCCGTCTAATTGTGCCCACTAGTTTTACCAATACATTTCTGTTCAAGCTGAAGCTAGATTCGTGCCCGAGCTGGCACTCGCCTGATTGAGAAATGGTCCCAGCCCGAACAATTATGTCCCGGACCGGGTCCTAAGACCCGGCCCGATTTTCGTGTTGAAACCTATCTGTATTCAAACTCGGATTGAATTGAAACGGTTTCAAACAATTCAATTTGCACTGGAACAGGACCACACACATACAGTGCCGCAGCTTGGGCATTTTTGACCCCCGGGGAATTTTCAAAAACAAAAGGGGGGACCCTTTTGTTTTTTTGTGAATTTATTTTTGAGGCATTCTTAGGGGTGCTTGTTCCAAAAGCTGACCTCCGGGGAATTCCCCTATTTCCCCATATGAAGCTGCGGCCCTGCACACATACATTCGGACCACACACATACATAGTTTCATTTTTGATTTAATTCTCCTTATTCGGCAAATGCACTTTGTAACTTTATTACGCTTTCAATTTGTCTCATATGTTTCATATAAATATCTCGTCCTCCCATTTTCACTTTTGTACTTTGCTATTTGGAATAATCATTGGCTTATTATCGCGCGAATTATCCCCACATCCGAATTATCCTCGCATCACTTTCACGCTCCCACAATTTCAATGCAAACAAACATTGCATTGACGAAGCGCGCATAGCGGCGGCAGAAACAGGCTACCGGTCGACCATCCAAATCCAAGGCTTTGATTCCAGGCTCAAACCTGATCCGGTTATTTTTGCGATGGTCATCACAAAAGAGCATAAAAAGTCAATTCGCGCCACATTTTGCGCAAAAGTTGATTTTTTATACAAAACGCAGTCGGGGAATGCGAAAAGTTGCGGCTATTGTAAATATTGAGCGCTATTTAATCCTACTTAGCACCTGTTTGAATCGGACAGGTGCAGGATAATGACGCAGCGCAAATTGGTCAGAGCATGTGCCAGAAAAAGTTGGGCTAGACTTGATGTGGTCGAATTTTTGAACATTTTTTATCTATTTTATTTATGTTGAGGAATATGGTCAATTTTTTTCAGGGAATTTTGAATCCGGAATTTCAGTAGCTGAACAATGAAGCTGTTGGTCAATAACATTTTTGGCATATCGCTAACGGTTTCTTTTGTCTTTTAAGTTCCCTAAATAAGCAATTTATTGGTCAAGATTAACCGCGGAAATTGGGGCGAGATGATAGTCGGTTATTTTTTAAAATCTGTTTCGTGAATCTGTCTTTTTACTTTTTCTGTTTGGCCGACCCAAAAACCATCGTTTTATTTTGTGATATGAAGCCATATATGTATCACCGAAGCATTAGGGCGAAAAATGTATTCTGTTTCAAAAAGACAAAAGAAGCCGATCAAGATATTAAAAAATAAATGTGGTGTGTGTTTTTTAAGAAAAATAAAAACTTAAAATACCATGCACTCTGATATAACCCAGGTAGTTCCAAAATTCAAATAATATTATGCTAGAATTTCGCAAGGCAAGGTAATGCGTGGCAATTTTTTTCTATTAAAATTTGAGGCAAAACGTTAATTAGTGAAAAGCATTTTATTTGTTTTTTCTAATTTTTACAAAAGTTGTTAAGCGTTGTTATTTAACTTTTATACTATAAACTTTAGATTCCGCCTTTCCAATTTCTCTCATAAAATTGCTAAGTAAATTTGCTTTATTGTCAGAAAAAAGTTTAGATTTTTACATTACTTTCTTCTATTTTCCTTTTCATTTTTCCTCAAACTATAAATCGGCAGAAATCCCAAAACTTGGAAAAGTAAGAAAGACCGTTGGCGCATGTTCCACTTTCAAAAGAGTAGAAGAATAGAAAATATCATTTGCGTCTATTTCTCTCGTCGCCCTACACATTATTTGTTTGTTCTCCTGAACAAATGAGTAGTTTATAATCTTATACATCTTTCAAGTCTTCCAAGGGGGAGTGCAAATGAGGAAAAGGACAGAGCCGGGCTAGATACTAGTACTTGTTAATGCAAAAGGGCAAGGTACACATTCTTATCAAATTGCACACCCAGATTGGTTAGCCTCCGCCAGGGTGCCTACAGGATCTAGGATGGGGTCCCGGGATCCCTCTGATGGATCTCTCTGTTCCCCCTTTCCAGTGATATGCACAACCCATTTTTGATTTCACCTATTATTTTTCTCTCACGACATTGAAAATTCAAAAACTTTGGAAATCCCAAAATTTTGTTAAATTTTTCAAAATACGACCATTTATGTCTTTTAAATTGTGTCATTTTCCGAATTTTCTTGTTTCTTCTGATCTACTGATTTTAACTATTGGTCTAAGTTTTGTCCCAATTCATACACCCAAAATCTTGAATTTTGTCCTCAAATATACCCCGGTGGTTCTAATATTTCTACACCCAACAACTTAAGCCGATCATGAATTTCATCTTCTTAATCTAGAATGTTCTTTTGCTCCAGATGTTCTTATTTGGAACTAGATCGATTTGCTGGCGCCGAGGTAATCCTTCGCTAATGCAAATCCAATTAGTTAATGGATTTGCATTGGATTCAGGTTAACATGAGATTTCCATTAAGTTTTCTCACAAAGTTTTTCTCATGAGGCTAGCCCTCTAATCCGGAAAGCACAATAATCATCTCGGATATGAAATGAAAGTTCTCCTTGCTCTAAATTCCCTCTGACCCTTGGGAACACTCTCAACCGTAAAGAAGTGTTCGTAGTTTGCAGAAAGTTTTTTGCGAACGTTCCCTAATTGGGTTGCGCGGACCAGCCAGCGAGAATCTTCTCATCTAAAAATCCCGGTCAGAGTACAGGTAGTTTTTGATCGAGTTATATAGTTTTGTTGTAGTTGATTAATTTTAGGGAATGTCATCCTGAAACATTTTTGATTTCGAGCGACAGTTTTTTGTCAGAAATTGCTAATTTTTCAGAATCGATTACTCAGAAGTTATAACTGATCATATGTCTTGTTTGCTGCGGCTAAGCCGTGCTTAATCAAGTCATATACCCTGAGGAATTCATATGTTGAAAATGCAAACCTTTTGTCAAAACTTATTATTGTCTTTTTATTATGAGTATTGATCGAAAATTTTGTACCTGGCAGAAAAAGATTCTGCAATCTAGTGATATTTCCATTGAAATAGAGGTTTCAGGATCATTAATGTACCACCGTCGAATATTGTGTCGAGTATCTCTCTCGCAAGCACTTAAAACAAGATGTGGTGTGGATAGATTTTTGACTTTTTTACACAAAATAACTGTAATACTACAATTAAGATAAGATATAATTTTGTTTGTTGGAGAAATTTAGATTGCTACTCCAATTTCTGTGCATCATATGGTTATATATCACTTCTTAAATCCAAACATCCCTCACCCCATGAATTGAAAACAATATGTGGTGTGTATTTTTATACTAAACTTTTACAAGACCAAAATTTATCCACACACCACAAATTATTTTAAATGCTTGAGTAGTGGTAGAGCCTCTCATATTTGACGGCGGCATATTAATGGCCCCAAAATCTCATAAAATTTGAATGAAAAAAATAATTTATGTCAGAAAGAGATAGTTTCCATTTCAATGAAAGGCTTAACTACTCAGCAATATACAGATAATGAAACACAGTTTTGCTTTGAAAATTGCTTTATTTGTACAGACGTCCCTCTGGATCTTTTTAAATGAAAATATTATTATATTGCAGTTATTTTCTCTGAAAAGGCCAAAAATTATCCCGACACCACAAATTCTATGCTATGTTTGAGCCGCGGAAGCATTGAAAGCAATATGTGGTGTGTATATTTTTGCATTTTAAAACAAAAAATATCAAATTATAAAGTAAACGTTTTAAGTTTTGGTCGTAAAATTTCTTCGTGCCAAAATCTGCATGCAAAATATCAAATTTGAAAGCCAAAACTTATACATACAGCACAAATTATTTTCAATTCTTGGTGCTTTTCCCGTTGCTTTGAATGCAGTCACGTTGTCCGATACTTCTATGCTAAACAGGCTATCATGTTTATGCCAATATTTCCACCAACAGATGGTAAATTTTTCTTTGCTTCCTACCTCAAACTTTCACTTCTTTGAAGCGTTCATTTTTATAAAAAATGTTCTATAATGTTTTAAAGCTCTGGTCGTAAAATTTCTCAAGATATATAATAATCTCAGGATTTGAAAAAGATTTTGAATGACAGGGAGTTATGCAAAAATATTTTTGCTGAAAACTCCGGATTTTAATGGCCAAAATTTATCCACACACCACAAATTATTTTCAGTGCTTGAGTAATTTTTCTTCATTACCGACACAATTCACTTCATATAAAACAAATCTATGAAAACACATATAAACTTTTTTCACACCTAATCAAAATGTTGCCAAATTACGTTTCCAACTTTTTTCTCACTTCTCAACTTTCCCACTTTTCTCCGCAAAAATCACTAATCCAAACTTTATGCACTCTACACCAGAGTACCGCTCTTCACCTTTTCACCCAATTTCGCGATCTCCGTATCTCATTAGAACCATCTCCATCTCTAATCCGCCCCCACAAAAATAGTACAGCAACTTAAGCCCAGTCTGCGCAGTCCCAATTACGCTTTATGACCGGCCGCATTGTTATACGAAAGCTCCTTTGTAAAAAATACATAACAATAGGCTGCTGTAATGGTCCACTAAATGTGTTCGGATCAACAATAGTACACCAATTGAGCTCTCACCCAATTAGCGAAAGAGCATTCTGGATGAGAGATAGGACCGGTGGGCGACAGCCCCACCGACAGAGCGCTTGACACTGAGACTTGGGAGAGTTTTCCCTCAGGCTAGGATGAGCTGGAGTGGATTTATGAGTGGATTTCACTACCGAAGACCCCCAAGGAAAGTGGCGACAGGCTGCTCTTTTCAGCTCCGATCTCTTTCTCTTATCCAGTATGAAAGCGAAGTTTATTTAGGAGTTATGTCATTGATTCTGGAAGACCTTGGAAGATTTTGCGCCTTTCTCTTTCTGTGTTTTTGAATTTTAGAGTGCAAATTGTATTGGTTTCGAATTGAGAGACAGTTTACATACCTGGTACCATCAGATAAGGAATTCATTAGATGCTCTGCGATGTACTATGGTCATTACTTGGAGCATCGTATAGTAGTCTAGAATTATCTATAAGGTTCTGGAATGTTCTAGAATATTCTAGAAAGCTGTTTTCTCTGTCTGGTATATGACGTTTGTGAATAATCAATGTCGCCAAAGGCGTAACTTTCGCTTTCAGTCATCGGAGTTGGTAGTCCTTTTAACAGGTCGCGTTAAGAGAAGCAATTCTCTAACTGCATTTTACGGTTTTCCAGACAAATTTTCGAGCTCACATGGATTCTAACTGATAAGCTGGACCTGTAAGTTCTGAACGTTGATCTTTGATCTCGGTTACTTTTTCGAAATTTAAACTGCGTAGTTTTTGACTAATTTATTTGTTGTATCATTTCCGCCCTTTAAAGTGCAACATCTTCCGTTCAACTTTGCTTCTGTTTAGAGTACAAAGAACAGAAGCAATAGTACATAGGAACAGAGTGCATAATAACAATTTTGAAGAGACGCCCGAGAATTTGAGTGTTCTTGAAGCAATTTTAATGTTGTGGTATTGTAACTAATAATTGTCCCTTTGTAATTTCACATTGAAATTTGTTCAGAACTACTTTCGTTACACCTTTCGATTTCAAGAGTTAAAAAGCAAAAAAAATCAAGAGTTGAGAAAAAAGTCTGGCCTTGGCTGTTATATAAACACCAGCTACCATTTGGGCGATTTACACTATCAAGACAATTTAGTTTATAATACAGTAAAACCTCGATATCGCACCACATCTGTTCCGGGCCAAAGTGGTGTTGTTATCGGATCGTGACTGTTATTGAAGTTCGAATGTAATATTTGGAAAAAAGCTCGCAGACTGAAAAGATGTCTATGGATTGCTGATTTTGCTTCTGATTCTTGGTGCTACAGATTATTGATCTAAGGTTCCATACAATTTCCAAAACTTCTCCTCCTAGCTATCGTTTCCGGCCTTTCTTTTCTATCTTCTCTAACAAATACTCCCAACTGTATTATTAATCTGGAAATGGCAAGTACAATCTCTATAATTTCTATAATTTGGCTATAAAATGGTAATAAATATTGATGCGCGCATTATGTGTTTCATGATGAAATGCAAGTAGTTAATAATTAAGTTGGGAATGTGTATTTTTAAATTTATTTAATTTGTTTTATCTAAGACATTTATAGACTCAATATATACGCAATAGCCTTCCTATGTGTTGTGTCTGATTTGTTTATCCAACTGACTCCTAATCCTCAACCTTATTTATTTGTTTCGATAAAAAGTGTACTATCTATGAAGGGAACTGAGATGCAGGTCATGAAACCACACAAAATATTGGTTTGGCCGGAAATTCCTGTCGGTGTTTTTAAATCTAATTTTTTCTCACATAGTGCAAGAGTGCCTATGAGTGTTATATACCATATGATAGCCAAGGATTTTCTCCATGCAACCATACTTAAGTTATATTTTTACTTTGCAGAAAACTATTAGATATTTGTGATTGCATAAAAAATTTCAAAATCACCAATTTCGAGCTATTTTTATATCTTTTGTATGCAAAAAACTTAGGCATTCTATTTCCAATTGTGCAATACTGTAGAGCAATTTCAGCTCTAATAGTTACCTTTTACAGAATATTTTTTCGTTTGGTAGTTGCTGAGATATGACAATTTTAAGAAATGACGTCACTCGAAAAATGGAAAATTTTGATTTTTGCGAATTTTTCGGTTTATGTCTCAACTTTGAGCGGTCATATCTCGCAGGATTTCAAAACAAAAGTTATTCTGTAAAAGGTATGTTGTAGAGCTAGACCTTGCCTACAAATGCTGCAATGCCACTTGTTTTAATAGTGCCAAAAGATAAAAAGTTTTATCCATTGAAGTTGCTAAAAATAACCAAAAAACAATTTTTTAGATGTGCTTCCGTAGAACTATCATAAAGTAATAGTTTCATGTAATTGTAAAGCATGCTATATACGGTTTGAAAGAGAACTGAATGGGCTACCAAATGGTATGTAACACTCAAGAAAAACACTGCTTTAGATGAATAAAAATAGACTTTAAAAACACCGACAGGAATTTCCGGCCAAACCAATATTTGTTAAAATACTGTTGAACAAGTGATGAAAAATAACGTGTGTCCATGTGTGCTCTATTTTTTGTCGAAAAAAGTCTGTGTTTCCTATATAATACCTGTGATTAGTTAGCGATTTTGTAATGTTAGGACAGTTTCACTTCTAATAAAATTTAGATTAAAGACTGCGAACTAAAATGGTAACGGATTGGTGATTTTTGGTAAAGTATTATTTAGACTATCGGCATGAATTCCTGATTCCAAACATCCAAACTTCCCCAAGGTTCTTTTTTGACCTTTTCTTGGTACTTGTATAGTTCCCCCCCCCCGTCCGACGGGGGGGGGGCAACTATACTTTTTTGTACAGGATTTTGTATAGTTGCCCCCCCCCGTCCCACAATTTTCGCCGAAAAATCCATAGGGTCCCCCCTATTGATTTTTTTGACAAATTTTTCAGAAAGTGATTTTTCAATCCATAGGGTCCCCCCTATTGATTTTTGACAAAAAATTTTTTTGGAAAATTTTTTTCGAAAAATCCATAGGGTCCCCCCTATGGATTTTTTTGACAAATTTTTCAGAAAGTGATTTTTCAATCCATAGGGTCCCCCCTATTGATTTTTGACAAAAAATTTTTTTGGAAAATTTTTTTCGAAAAATCCATAGGGTCCCCCCTATGGATTTTTTTGACAAAATTTTTTTTCGAAAATTTTTTTCGAAAAAACCATAGGGGGTACCCCATGGGGTACCCCTACCATTTTTGAAAAATTTTTCACAAAATTATTTTTTCAATCAATAGGGGGGACCCTATGGATTTTTCGGCGAAAATTGTGGGACGGGGGGGGGGGCAACTATACAAAATCCTGTACAAAAAAGTATAGTTGCCCCCCCCCGTCGGACGGGGGGGGGAACTATACAAGTACCCTTTTCTTTCCAACTGACTTCTCTATCCGTAAACTATATCATTATTCTATAACGACAAGTACGACATCTGTAAATATTTTCAGGTACGAAATATTTATGCTACCATTTCCTGAACCTTCTACAGCCTTGCCATTATTGTAAATCCTTGCAAGTAATTAATAATAATAGTGTGGTGGGTATTTTTATGTGTTTTTTGCTGAATTTTGCAAATTTCAGAAAAAAGTCAAAAGGAAAGTGAAAGTAAATATGTTCCTCGAAAAACAGTGAGAGACAAGTTATTCTGACACATTATTTAGAAACTTATATGAAATCCTGATTCCAAACATTTTTCAGAACATCCCCAGCCTGTCTTCTCCGGCATTTCTTCTCATGCCTTCTCTATCATATACCCACGAACAATATCATTATTCTGGAAATGGGTGGTACGATCTCTATAGATATGTATACTATGAAAATATTTATGTACTCCATAGCCGAAGATATATTGATGCGTGCATTGCGGTTCCGGCTCAAGTAATTCATAATAAAGTTGGGAGTGTGTAGTTTTTGACGTTCAGTAAATTTGGGTTATATAGTCCATTTTTGGAGAGACTTGAACTCAGTATCCTTTCCTTTATTCATGTTGTGTCTACTCAATTTGTCTAGCTGTTTTCTTATTCTCAAAATTATCTATCTCCTTGGGTAGACAGAGTAAAACTTTAAAGAATATAGGGATATATTCCACAGAAATTGTACAAACTCCTTATCCACGGAATCAAGCTTAATTCAAGCGATAAAAATAACATATATCTGTGTGTTTTATTTTGGCCAATTTTACATACAAAAAACGAAAATGGGATGCTTTTTTGTAGGCCATAAACGGTCTTCTCCGAAACATACTTGTCTTCTGCAATTAAAAAGCTACAACGCTAAATACATCATAAAAATGCCTTCTGTCAGGCATTTTCTGTCAGGCATCTTCTGACGAAAACGTAAAATCATACAAAATAATACATCACACCTTCTTTGAATCGCCTGAATTTATCGCGTTGGTGAACTTATATACATAGAAATTTCCCCACGTAGTACAAACATAATACTGCGATTTAAACTAATTTTTAGATAAAATTGATTTTGCCTATCTTTCAGTCAAAATCAGTATAGACTAACCAAAATTGATTTTGGTTGGAATCAGTTATAACTGCATCGTATAAACTTGGCTGAAAAAAACGTTATCCAAGGAAAATTAGAGTACTTTGAATTTTGGCGAACAACCAAATAAGACAAGTCCGTTACATAGCGCTTTTCAGATCGATGCGACATTTATTTCGCTGCTAATTTGAAACATACATTGAATCTCTCTGATTACTTCTGATTACTATTCCTGTGATTCCGGCGGGAAATTTCTAGTTCAAAAATTACAATGCTCCACCCAACGCACTATTTCGAGAAATTCTTCTACTGGCTCGGCTATCGAATCGGAAAACACCCCAAATGGTTCATTACTGTAATATTAATCGTCACGTTCTTGCTAAGTTTGGGACTTTTCCGTTTCAAGGAAGTCAATAATGTGCGGACAGAGTATTCGCCATTGAATGCTCCAAGCAAGAATGAGTACGCTGTAGCGAAGGAATTTTTAAAGCAGGTCGGTTTTTATGAAAAATGTTGTAAAAACTGACAAAAGACGTTTGAATTCAATGCCTAAGGGGTAACACATTGAATACTCTACTTAAAATTGTTTTCCCCAAATTTTCTGAAAAATTCACCAAAAATTAACGTTTTTAAATCAATTGTTATAAAAAACACTTTGTTATCAAAAAACAATGGTGCCCTCACCGTTGTTCTATTAATTGCCTGCCTTTTCAACATTTATCCTTATACAGAGGTTTGTACACAAATGCCACAGGTATGCCTACAAGAAATGGGGTCGGTAAAATATCTCCCCCATCGAAAATGCCCGAAGTTTGGTATCAATCGACTCCCCAGGTGTTGCAAGTGCCGAAAAAAAATACGCCCAGATTGCGGAGATCCTTCTAGAACATTCTGGAACATTGCCGCATTTTCTGAGGCATACCATGTGTCATATTATGAAGTAAAAAATTTTTAGTATTTCACACATACTATCTCAGAATATGATGTACAAATAATGGTATGCCTCAGAAAATGAGATAGTGTTCTAGAATGTTCTAGAAGCATCTCCGCAGTCTGGGAGTATTTTTTCGTCATTAGCAAACCCAGTGGAGTCGATTGATACCAAACTTGGGCATTTCCGAGTGGGAGATATTTGACCGTGGCCCAAAAAATTGAGTAGCCAAATTTTTTTTGCACATGCCACGCGACAAATTTCACTTTCTATTTTCAGAATGGCACTCTTGATCCTTCCTATATAATGACTAGGGCCCGAGATGGAGGCAGTCTCCTCCGGGAAGAGTACCGGTGGCTAGTCTATAACCTGACTCGCGCGCTGCAAACCGAGGTGAAAGTAACAGACGATATCAAAGGACGGACGTACACTTTTTTGGACCTTTGCGAGCCATATGTATGAAAAAAAATATGAAAGATTGGAAAAATGTTGAAAGATTTCCATTTTTAGTGTGAAATGAACACTGCATTCTTGGCATTCCTGAAGCTTTATGATTCAAACAATCCGAGCACTTTCACGTATCCTTCTATTGAATTGTTTGGTACAAAGGCTTTTATAGGTAAGTGAAATTCGCAGTTTCTGCTGATGAATTGAACTTTTTAACAAAATTTTGTCAAATACATCGTGTGTGGTCTTGATTGAAAATAGCTGGACTTTTCGCTAATGTTGGACATTACAAAAAATATGTCAAATTTTCTAATTACTCAATTTTTCACATGAGACAAATTTGAATTTGCGTACGAAAACAAAGTACTCGATAAAGGCCCATAATTTCATCTTAGAGCCCGGTTTTACTATTCAGGGTCTGAAATTTTATATCAATGTCTCAGAACATTTTCAAAGAGTTTATCTTAAAGCTATGCCTTTTATGAATATGCGTAGTGTTATAATTTATACAAAATTTTGGTTTTATATAAATGTATATTCACATTCAATATTGTACCAAACAACAAGTTATTACTAAAGAAGAGTGTGTGAGCATATTTTGGCGTTCTTTACTATTTTTCTGTAGCTGTTTATGGCCTTTCTTTCGTTATTATTTAAAAATTTTAACCAAAGCTGAACTGTTGTACAATTTTCAAAACCAAAATATTGAAAAGTTTTAGAAATTTATTTCGAGATTCATGTATTAAAAGTTATACCTTTAAACAAGCAAAAACAAAAAATATCCACACCACGTTTAATTTTAATCGCCTGGGGCAGGCATTTAACGTTTTTTAAAGCCTTCAACAGAATAAATTTTGTGATTTCTAGCATATCAAAAAAGTAGCAGAAAATTTTCCCATTAAAAAAAGAATGGAAATGAAAATATTTTTCATTCAAATTTTTGCTTTCAGGCAATAACGTGTATGGAATAAAGTTGAAAGATGTTCGTCACGAGAAGGCAAAGGTCTTGGACTCGTTCACAACCGCTATAATGCCCTTTTATTTGGTCGCTGACTATGAGGACACGGACATTATGGTTTGTAATTTTTGATCAAAATACAAAAGTGTCGACTCATTTGTAATTTTATTTAAATAAAATAACAGAAAAAATTTTGCTAAAAATTTTTCTTTCAGATAAAATGGCAACACAAGGCCATAGAACTGTTCGAAAGACCTCAATACTCAAACTTGTTGAAGACCGGCATGACAGGTGACAATTTGGTGTCATACGAGGTGCGAAGAATGGGCATTGAGACTGGTCCTTTGATATTCGGCTCCATTGCAATGATGATTCTTTTTGTCATCGTCACCTCTTTTCGGTAAGCAAATCATAGGGGTGAATCATAAATTACGATCATGTGTTGCAAAATTGGAATTTTCATTGAGCCTATCTCAAGACCACGACGCGTGAAGATTAACTTAGCGAAGGTGGAGATAGAGAATGAGATGGAAAAAGTTTTGGATTCCGTGTCAAATTGCATGAATTTTGGAAAAATTTGAAAATTTTTGAGCTAATTCTGTAAAAATTTATCCAAAAATATTTTTGGTGTCGCAAACTGTGAAATTCAAACAGTTGTAAAAACACACCCGCACCTTATACTGTTTAATTACTTGATAATCATCGGAATGTATCTGAGTATTTTCGTGCTCATAACTTCAAGCCTCGAGTATTAGTCCTAGTGACAAAGTTTTCATACAAAACGTTGAAGTCGATAGAGGATAGTATTAGCTTAGTTGCCAATTTGAGTTGATCATAGACAAAAACAAGACCACAACGTCAAGCAATCAGATAACTTGTGGAGTGGGTGTATTTTTGGTCGTTGATGATAATTGGCCGGCCTTGGGTCATTTAAAGTACCGAGAAAGAAAACTACGCACCAATTTTCTCAAGAAATGAACTTCTTTTGGAAAATTTCCTGGGGTTAATTTTCTACAATGGTTATGGAAAATATTTACCTTTTGCCTCCGTTTGCTTTCATCGAGTAGGCTGTGGAAAACACGGCTCATCTCACAAAAGCAATGTGATAAAATAATTGCTAAAAACATACCCACACCTCATGTTAATTAATTACTCGAGGAAGAGAGTCGATTATCAGTCGTTTGTCTTTGTAATATCCAAATAGGCATCTAGCGTACATATAAGCCAATACTATTTTTTGTATAGAAAATAGAATTTATCAAATAAAAGGACTTTGGGAAATCTTAGAGCACAGAGAAAGCTTTATACTCTCACCAAAACTTTTTATTGTTGGTAACCTTACAATATCTGATGATCGATTTTTCTCACAAAGTATTGACCTTCAGTGTGAAAGCAAGCGAGAGCAAGCCATGGGAGTCTTTTGTGGGATGTCTAGTGCCATTACTAGCGATGGTAGCAGCCATGGGCGCAATGTCTGCTCTCGGAATTCACTTTCAGGTACGCAAATTTTTCTGTTGTTTCACGATTTTCCAAAATACCGCAAACAGGAAAATCGACATGGGTGGTCTTTTACGTACGTAACACAGAGAAGTCTCAAAAAAGTAGGTTTCGAGAACAGTACCCTGTGCTGATTTATCTTATTGATCAGACATTGAAGCGGCTTTCAACTTTAGCGCAAAAGAAATCAAAAGACCACCCACGTAGATTTCCTTGCTGCAGTGTTTTTTTCAAATTCCTTTCATTCCTTCCATTCTATATAAAATGGCTAGGGGAAGCCAACCGTACAGCGCAACATTTTCAGAGCATAGTCGTAGCCGCCATATTTTTAGTGCTCTCAGTGGGCGTGGACGATATTTTTATTTTGATTAGAGCTTGGCATCGATCCTCACAGTTATTGCTTGTCCACGAAAGATTGGCAGTCACTCTGGAAGAGGCTGGTCCAAGTATTACGATTAGGTAAGGAATATGGATTGTCAGGAGGAAGGAATATGACCCCTCGTAAAAGTTCAATTCCGCCCAGAAACATCGATTTTTTTCCTGGTTTTTGCATTATAGATCAAAAGTTATATTCACAACATGAAGACAAATTCCGTGAAAAATTCGGAAAGGAATTTCGTTTTTGGCCTCACTTATTGTTATAGCCCAAAAATGGTTATTACGCTTAAGATGTTGATGGAAAACAAATGACCGCCGGGCATTTCTATAAGGTCAGTAGTGCTGAGTCACCACTGCTGACCTTATAAAAATGCCCGGAGGTCATTGACAGGACACTGCTGACTCAGCAGTGTCCTTGTGTGTCTTGACAAATTTTTGATTGGCTGTGGGATTTTTGACGAAATGGGGTATTCCTCTCCTCTCCGGGGCAAATTTTGTCAAACTTTCTCCTGTTTTTGTGCCTTGCGTGAAATTTGAATCGAAAATTTCGAAATATTGGTCTAAGATCAATTATTCAAAATTGTCCAGGTCAGATTTGTCCAGGTCAGGTAAGAATAAAGCAAAAAAATCTCTGTTTCCTATTGGGAACTAAGGCACTAAAGTTGTTTTATGATGAATACATATGAACATTGATGATATTTGATGAAATTTTCACTATGCTTAGCATATTTCTCAAAAATTTCTGTTTAGCTCTTCGACAAACGTTATTTCCTTTGCCATTGGAGCATTGTCCGACACACCTGCCGTTAGAACATTCTGTATTTTTTCGGCAGTTGCCATCACGATTTGCTATTTGTACCAGCTCATTTTACTTGCCGCGATATTGGCTTTGAGTGGCAGGCGGGAAAATGAAAGCAGCACTGTTTGTTGTTTCAAAACGAACCCGCAGGTAAAATTGCTAATCAGAAATAGTCGACAAATACATTACACTTTATCAACCAATAAATTGTAATAATATTTAGAGTAAACTCAAATTTGTGGAGTACGGCGAAAGAATTCAAAGAATGGTCGTCAAGCAATGGGCTTGGGCAGTTACGAAATGGCAAACGAGGTGAGTCAAATTATATTTTCTTGTCAACAAAGCTCACTTATTACTATCATGATGCTTCGAGAGTGAAACTGGGTTTGAATTCGCGGTCAACGCAAGAAAATTCAAAAGCAATTCTGGAAGATTCTAGAAGGGCGAGTAATGGCTCAATCGAAAGCCAAGAGCCCTAGCATTAAATTGAGTCATTAGTCATTCTTCTAGAATGTTCCAGAACATAAAGACAGTTTGGCGGCAATTTAAACCATTCTCGCTTTTGAAACGTCAAAGGAATATGTGTAGATACTTGCCGCGCAGAGCCAACTGTTTCTTTAGATAAAATGTGGATATTTTTTTGTTCTTTAATATTACAATTTCTATTAGAAATTAATATTTCAATAATTACAGTTCAACTAATTAGCTGTATGTCCTTTTAAGGGTGTCCCTGTCTCTGCTGATGGTATTCTACTTCTACGTCTCTTGGCTCGGAATCCGACAACTTCAATCGAACATTTCCATTGTAATTAGTATCTTTTTGTAATCCAAGTTTTCATTTACGAAAAAAATTTCCAGGACAAAATGGCACTCGAGGATTCTTACCTGCACGATTTTCAAGTAAGAATTTATTGCAACATTCAAAGAATGTCTGTCTAATTTTTCAGCATTCATTTGAAACTGCTCTGAGAAACATGCAGCCGATCTCAGTTTTCGTGCTGAAACCAGGCGACTTGCGACAGCCTGAGCAATTGAAAAGTGAGAGTATTTTCTTTTTTCGTTTTTCACTTTTCCTTATAATTTTCTTATGTGTCATTTCCAAAACAAAATTTTGTATTTGCAAAAAAATAATAATGGCAATTAATTTCCCTCGATTATAGGAATAAAGAACTTGGTCTCCGACTTTGAACACTCTCTGAACGCCTATGGCTCTGAATCAACTTTCTTCTGGCTGAATCAATACGAGGATTTTCTGAGGTACTTGGCAAACTGGTGGAATAATAAAATACTCAGGGGCCCCTGGAACTCCGAAAAATCCTTTAAAAACATTGGTCAAGATTTTGGTCCAATTTAAAGGAATTTTTGAACATTTTAAGGAATTTTTGAACATTTTAAGAAATTTTTACTTGTTTTTGAGATGTTTTGGGGTATTTTCAGAGTTGTTCTCGAATTTTACATTGTATTTATACTCCTTAAGATTGTTTCAGCTTATAACTATAGGAAGTTATTCAGATTCTACTCTGGTGAGAACGTTGTGGAACTCGAAGAACAATCATTGTCTGGCGCGGATCTCGCCTTCTCTTATACTGAAATCCCAACTTTCTTCAAAAGTGCAACCTACTTCTATCTGAGCTCATTTGTACATGTAAGTTTTATTTAACTTCATCAGATCAGAACGATTGATCCATGTTCGATGAACTCCCAATAAAAATTTGATTCATGAGTCAATGTCCACAGGGTGCGATCGGGGAGGATCAATTGGACAGTGTCTGCTCGCATAGGCAAACTTTTTAGAGTATATTTTTGTTCTACTTTAAAAATATACCAACACCACGCATTCCTTTGATAACGTGAATGTGTCTCCCTCTCTCGTGTTAGTACTTATGAGAATATGGCTCATGTTTCAATGTTAGTTACGTCATATATCTGATATGTGTCTTTGTTGAGGAACAAACGACTGGTTTTTGAACGGCAGAAGACAGCGTAATAATTGTCAGAGTACAGAGAACAAATATAATCAGTCTGTCTATCCTCAGTTCTTAGTCAAAAATATTATAATGTTATACTTTAACTTCCAGATAAATGCATTGATTAGAAAGAGATCACCAGGCGGTGATTTTACACCGTGGGAAAATCCCAAAGTGAAAGATTCCCGCTGTAGCGATAGAAAAATGAACGGTACCTAAAAAATTCCATACCTTCTCAGTAAAATAATTCGATTTATAACAAATTTATCAAAATATTATAATTATTCCAAAAAATAAAATATCGTTAAACAAAAAATTGAGGACAGAATCTTTGTTCTGCCGATTATTTAAGACTTTTTTACTTCTTAGAAATCATCCATTTATTCGTGTATAATATCATATATATTTTCCATAAGATAACTGATGACTGAAATGTGTACCATACTTTGAATTGGAAGTTCCAAGTCATCAGAAGAATATGTAGTGAGTGTATGTTTTGCGTTCTATTCAAAATGTCAGCGAAAGTCAACAAATATTTTTGATGTACATTTTCTATAAAAAATGGATAAAATTTTTGAATCATGCTAAAAATGAAAATTCCATATTAATTCATTAGTCAATGATTTTGCAAGTTTTTTGTCAAATTTTTCTAACCGCTTGAAACACGCAGTATATTTTCGACCAAACGTTTAGAAGAGAGTTTGCTCTCTGCACTCTATGGCGATTACGAAGTCTTTTTTCCGCCTTAAGACCATCCAATGTTATTGTGCAATATCGATTTCTGATGCAGAATATAACTGAAAAATGAATAATGTATCATACTTCAAAATTCCGTAAACCAATCTCCAAGTTATCAAAAGAACACGTGGTGAGAGTATATTTTTACGTGGAACAAAAATTATGTCGTTTCTACAAGCCATTTTATAATACCCTTAGGAAACAATGAGATGGGAATCTAAGCAGTCATCTCCCCTTTTGTCCGTCTCAATACCCCCGTCAATACCTCCATTTTTCAACCCCCAGAAAACTCTTCCACGTAACACCTCTTCCAAGGAATTCCTTCTTCTGCCAAGGAATTCAAATTTACCGGCTATTTTCAATTTTCCGCGGAAAATATTCAAAAAAAGCAAAATATTTGGTAAAAAGGCTTGAATTTGAAAAAAATGTACGTTGTTCTAGTTGTCTATTCCCTGATGAAAAGTTCCGAGATTTGACCTTTAATTTCATACCAATACCAAATAAGGCAACACTTTTGCAGCTAAATGAATCAGCTTGCGAAGCCAATCTCCCAGAGTGCATTACCTCATTTTTCTTCATTACAAACTTTCATGAAGTAATCAAATACCATGAGCTAGTCCCAACAGTGAAAGACTGGAGACGTATTGCGGCAAAATACGAAGACTTGAATGTATACGCTTACAGCGACCACACACCTTTTGTAGATCAGGTAGGGATTTTACCGTTAATTGGGGCCGAAGGTGGCGGAACAGCCCTTGCAAGCTTCAAAATTGTGAATGAATTTGAATTCGCGGTCAGCGCCAGTGAATACCAAAGATGTTCTGGAACATTCTATAAGGGTGTGTAATGACTTAATCGAAAGCCCAGAGTCTCAGCATTCATTTGAGCTATTAGTCACACTTCTAGAATGTCCCAGAACATCTTTGGCATTTTATAAAAAATAACAAAAAGAACAGTTAAAGTTCATTATATTATATTTATTATACTAAAAATAGACCACACAACACGTTTTTTATTACCTGTATCCTCAGTATCGTTACCGATTGATTAATATAAAAATTACAGTCGGACCTCGGAATAACGCGGGTCAAGGGACCGGACAAAATCCGCGTTATTCCGAGGTCCGCGTTGTTCCGAGGTCCGCGTTATTCTGAGACACAGTACTCAAAAATTCCGCACATCCGCGTTATACCGAGACTCTTTTATTATTAACTACGAAAATGTTACAATTTCTCGAAATAATCACTGATCTTGCTCTGTTTTCTCTTTTCCATGCATTTTTTGCTGATGTATTCGTCCAATTCATCCGCATGTTTGAGAATAGCCGGATTTGCAGAGTTGCTTTGTATATAATCTTGAACAATTTGCATGGCTTTGTAAGCCTCGTTTTCCGAGACATCGAACAGTGTGATAACAAATTCAATTCTGTTACATAAGATCAAGTGCAATACAGTTACAATACTGTCACAAAAGATCAAGCAAAATGTTAAATAAACGGTAAAAAAGTATTGAAATCAAAGTTTATCGAGCTGGTTTGGTATTGAAAAATAATGGCGGCAGCTTTTGGACAATTGCCAAGCCAATCCCTGCCAGTCGGCTGGTCCCAGCGGGATGCTTACAATGCCAACTGCCACTGTAAATCAATTTAAAGTGGAATAAACGACGGCAATAACAAGCAAGGAAACGTCTTTTGAAGAAATATTATTCGATTTCCTTTCAAAAATAATTGAATCCGCGTTATTCTGAGACTCACTTACATAGCATGTTCCAAAAATAATCCGCGTTATTCCGAGACCCGCGTTGTTCCGAGGCGCGTTATTCCGAGACCCCAAACCATACAAATTCAATACAAGTAAATCCGGGACCGGACAAAACCCGCGTTATTCCGAGACCCGCGTTGTTCCGAGGCGCGTTATTCCGAGGTCCGACTGTAGTTAATATTTTCATCTTTTTATTGAAACTCGAAAGCCGTAAAATATTTTTTAAAGTGAAGATGTTAAAATCTAGAAAAGTTAAAAAGTGCCCACACCATGGATTATTTTATTTCCTTGAAACAATAGAAACAATACTTTCCGTAAATAAATATTAGGATACTCAATTTGTCGTTTGCTTTTTTCACTGGTGTTTCTTGGAATCTTCTAGAGCTTGTGTTTAGAATATTGTAGTCTTTTGGATAAATTTACAATATTCTAAAAAAAGTTCTAGAAAAGTCTGGAATACCAAAGAAAAAGCACACGGCAATTCATCTTTTGGTGAGTTACAGCGGTCTATAATTAGAGGGAAGTTTACGGTAATTACTAATTTTCCTACCGGGGACCACAATTAGAGAGTTTACGGTAAGCAAAAAGAACAATTAAAATTGAACAAACTAAAATTGAACAAACTAAAAATACACCACACAACACATTCTTTGATTAACTGTATACCAAACCTGCGACATCGAAAGCTACGGTTTGGTTAATATAAAACCTGTCAGTAGTTAACTATTCAAATAATATTTTTTCTCCATACAATTGAAAATAATGGGTTTTAGATAAGAAAATTAGTTGAGCCATTTTATTTCACTGGAAATTATATTTTTCTGATAAAAAATACTTTCTTCGTTTAAATATTTGTTTTGAGCAGTACTGACATACCGCCATCATAAATTGGGGAAACCGCTAAAAAGTGCTGCAGGCACAAGCACTTAAAATAATTTGTGGTGTGTATAAATTTTTTGGCCGTTTCACTAAAAATTGAAAGAGACAAAATGTATACACACCACAAATTGATTCAAATTCATTGTAATTTCTTGATCTTTGGATGTGATATGCATTAATAAAATGCGTATCACATGTTACGTTAAATAGCGCTTTTTATAAAAATGAGACTGTTTCTGAAGGGCGAAAAACTGCGGTAGGCATTTAAGGACAAATAATGTAATTTGTAAAACAATGATAAGTTTTATTCTCTGTGCTTTGCTGATTAGCTAAGCTTTTTTCTTTCAATGGAAACTATCTCTTTCGGAGAGAAAGTGCTTTATTCGTTCAAATACAGTCGTCCCTCTCTAATCCGGCAGTTTTTCTTTCGTTTCACTAGGGTGTGCCGGATTAGAGAGGGTGCATTCTATTTCATAGGCGTGATTACACTGTCTGCATCACACTATTTTCTGTCTATGCTGCCCCAAACCGAAAGTTCCCTTCTATCCAGTTTTGGCCACTGTGTTATTCATTCGTTTTCTTTGTGTCTAGAAAAGTGGATCGTCAACACTCGCCTCTGAAACTAATCACGCTATTACCAACTAGCCAATTTGGTCAGTTGGTAATAGCGTGATTAGTTTCAGAGGCGAGTGTTGACGATCCACTTTTCTAGACACAAAGAAAACGAATGAATAACACAGTGGCCAAAACTGGATAGAAGGGAACTTTCGGTTTGGGGCAGCATAGACAGAAAATAGTGTGATACAGACAATGTAATCACGCCTATGAAATAGAATGCACCCTCTCTAATCCGGCACACCCTAGTGAAACGAAAGAAAAACTGCCGGATTAGAGAGGGACGACTGTATATACTTTGTAGTGTATTAACATACCACCATAACTAGCTCTAAGGACCATGGACTCTGCGAGGACCGACAAGTAATTAAACAATCTGTGATATGTGGACAAATTTTTGGCCTTTTCGTAAAAAATTATCGCAATACCAATTATCGCAATATATAGCCTCCAAATTTCCAAAAGTTCATTGAGGTATTAGGATCTACAAGTTAGGATCTACAAGAAACACGACTCAGTAATCTCCCACTTTAAAGGTCAAAGAGTTCAATCTTGTAGCAAATTGCCCTTAATAGAAACGAGGTGCAAGGTTCGTTAAATTTCACTTTTAGCCCGCTTTTTCACGTTCCCGGACCTCAGGCTTGCGGGTACACCCCCCCTAAATCGGCCACGCTGAATCGAATGGCGCCAAAATTTTTCACGTATTTTCACGTGAAACGTGAGTTACGTGAGTCACGTGAGTCACGTAAAAGGGCAAGTTCTCACGCTCCTCTCCGTTTGGAGCGATCTTGGTGTCAAACGATAGCCCTCGACCTGGGCTTTCAGGAAAACCAGGTCCGGTCGACCGGAAATGCTTCTAGAAGGTTCTAGAAGGCCTGAGGGCATTTAGCTGGAAATGGAGCCAGAAGGCCGCGCTCCTCTCCGTTTGGAACGACCTTGGTGTCAAACGATAGCCCTCGGCGTGGGCATTCAGGAAAACTAGGTCCGGTCGACCGGAAATGCTTCTAGAAGGTTCTAGAAGGCCTGAGGCGATTTAGCTGGAAATGGAGCCAGAAGGCCCCGCTCCTCTCCGTTTGGAGCGATCTTGGTGTCAAACGATAGCCCTCGGCGTGGGCATTCAGGAAAACCAGGTCCGGTCGACCGGAAATGCTTCTAGAAGGTTCTAGAAGGCCTGAGGCGATTTAGCTGGAAATGGGCGCAGATGACCCCGCTCCTCTCCGTTTGGAGCGATCTTGGTGTCAAACGATAGCCCTCGAGATGGGCTTTCAGGAAAACCAGGTCCGGTCGACCGGAAATGCTTCTAGAAGGTTCTAGAAGGCCTGAGGGCATTTAGCTGGAAATGGGCGCAGATGACCCCGCTCCTCTCCGTTTGGAGCGATCTTGGTGTCAAACGATAGCCCTCGACCTGGGCTTTCAGGAAAACCAGGTCCGGTCGACCGGAAATGCTTCTAGAAGGTTCTAGAAGCCCTGAGGCGGTTTGGCTGGAAATGGAGCCAGATGACCCCGCTCCTCTCCGTTTGGAGCGATCTTGGTGTCAAACGATAGCCCTCGACCTGGGCTTTCAGGAAAACCAGGTCCGGTCGACCGGAAATGCTTCTAGAAGGTTCTAGAAGCCCTGAGGCGGTTTGGCTGGAAATGGAGCCAGATGACCCCGCTCCTCTCCGTTTGGAGCGATCTTGGTGTCAAACGATAGCCCTCGACCTGGGCTTTCAGGAAAACCAGGTCCGGTCGACCGGAAATGCTTCTAGAAAGTTCTAGAAGGCCTGAGGGCATTTAGCTGGAAATGGGCGCAGATGACCCCGCTCCTCTCCGTTTGGAGCGACCTTGGTGTCAAACGATAGCCCTCGGCGTGGGCATTCAGGAAAACCAGGTCCGGTTGACCGGAAATGCTTCTAGAAGGTTCTAGAAGGCCTGAGGGCATTTAGCTGGAAATGGGCGCAGATGACCCCGCTCCTCTCCGTTTGGAGCGACCTTGGTGTCAAACGATAGCCCTCGGCGTGGGCATTCAGGAAAACCAGGTCCGGTCGACCGGAAATGCTTCTAGAAGGTTCTAGAACAAAATGGCTTATATAAGCCATTTATCGTGGAAAGCATGGAAAAGGCCCCAAATTTTGTCCCTATATAGTAAATCGACCCAGATGAATCCGAATCCGGGGTCAGAATTTATCCCGGAACCGTATACTCCCAGGTTTACCTGGGATAGCCCGTATACTCTCAGGCTTACCTGGGATAGCCCGTATACTCCCAGGCTTACCTGGGATAGCCCGTATACTCTCAGGCTTACCTGGGATAGCCTGTTTACTCTCAGGCTTACCTGGGATAGCCCGTATACTCTCAGGCTTACCTGGGATTGCCCGTATACTCTCAGGCTTACCTGGGATAGCCTGTTTACTCTCAGGCTTACCTGGGATAGCCCGTATACTCCCAGGTTTACCTGGGATAGCCCGTATACTCTCAGGCTTACCTGGGATAGCCCGTATACTCCCAGGTTTACCTGGGATAGCCTGTATGGGAGCGGCGCGAAGCGCCGCTCCCGGACCCTTATTATAGCGCTTGGAGCGGCCGAAGGCCGCGACGGACGTACAACCCAACCCTAATCATCAAATTATCGCAGTAGCTAGAAGCAGGCCAAGCCGCGTTAGCGGCTTCAAGAACAATGACCGCTTTCCACTTAAAATCACAAACCCATACACAATATTAACATAGTCTCCACCATTTTTTTAACTAGCGCCGAAGGCGCTAGTTAATTGTTTTAAATAAACCATTCTTGAATGTACAAATGAAACGTTGGGAGAAAAAATAAGCTTCGTTCTATGCACTTTATCGATTGGTGGAGCCAGATATTCCACCATCATACGTTGAGGAAAAGTAGGACGCAAGCACTTAAAATAGTTTGCGGAGTGTGTAATTTTTTCATAGTAAATTTAAAGAGCCGAAATATATACACACCAGAGATTGTTTTTAATTCATGGATTTTCGCACTTAAGAGGTGATACGCATAACTAAAATAAAATTGCTATGTTAAACAGCGCAGTTTTATAAAATGAAACTGTTTCTAAACACCAAAAAGACTCAGAGTGGGCAGTAAAGGATAATTGATGTAATTTTCAAAGTATTGATATGTTTTATTCTCTGCTAATTAGTTGAGGCTTTTACTCTACTAGAAATTATTCATTTCCCTATAAAAAAATTTTCATTGCAAAAATATTAATTGAACATGTCACAACAAAATCAGAAGCGAAATCAGATACAACGAGGACTTTAAAATAATTTGTGGTGTGGATATATTTTAGCCATTTTTTACAAATAGAAGTAATAATACCCCAAATTTATTGTTAAGCACCACATGAAATGTGTTGTAAAATCGGGAGTGTATCTGGCAATGTGTGAATTAGAGAAAGAAAAATTAGTTTTAATGAGCCTAGTGTGTTATGTCAACGAGAAATAAGGATATCAATGTGAATTTTTCAATTAAAAAATTGAATGAGTCAAAATCTTAACCACATCACAATTTGTTTTAAGTATTTGGATTGTAAAGCCCCAGATTATGATGAATCATGACTTTTGACTGGCGGTACGTTAATGTCCATCAGTTCTAAAGTTTTTTGAAGATAAAGTTTTTGAATGTGAAATTTTTCTAGTTTAAAAACTTTTAATTTCAGACAATGTCGATCGACCAGACGGTAATCTTGCTTATAATTTTTTCTCTTCATCCAAATTTAACTACAATTTTTCAGGTATTTGGAAGTGTGGGCGCAGCTTTAGGATGCACGGCATTGGTAGTTCTTATCTTCATTCCACATTTCCTGAGGTAATGATTCATTAATTGAGTACAGTTATAACAAAAACTGTCTAGACCAAAACAGTTTAACAGAAAAATTTCAATAATGCAACAAAGAAACCATAAACACCAAAAATGATGATGAGAATATCAAATTTGCATACCAAGTTTTGATCTTTGATCACTAACTTTATTTGTCGTTTTCAACATGCCTAAGAGGTCATTTTAACCTTTTACTAAAATGTTTTTTGTTTAGAATTTGATTTTTAATTTCGAATCCAAAAATATACCCTCACACCATATACTCTTTGGATAACCCGAAACTGGCTATACTTCTTGTGGCTAGTTTTAAGAAAGCTGTGATTGTAATTTGATCTTTGATCACTAAATTTATTTAGCGTCGTTGTCGCAGTCTTCTCTGTGTTCAGCATAAGTTGGGGCATTTTTGGCATTCTGTCACTATGGAGCGTCGACTTGGATCCGTTATCCATGGCTGGTCAGCTAATTGAAACATTCTTTCTAACATTTTTTTTTTTCTTATCTGAAAGTCCCCTGATTTAGCCCTTCTCATGGCGATTGGCTTCAGTGTAGATTTCACGTCCCACATCAGCTATCATTATTACAAAGCTCCCAAAGGGGTACGTTTAAAATTTCGTGAATTTTATGTAAAGCCAAAAATATTTTTATAAAAAATTTGAAAAATTTAGAGCCCCAGACGGCGGATGCAATGGGCCCTCGGGGTCATTGGATGGCCTATGATGTGAGTAATTTGAACTTTATTTTAAAAAATTACGATCGGTGTAGCAGCGTTTTGCGGAGGTCCTTCACGGTTCAAAAAAAGTGAAGTTTGAGAGAAAATTTTATGAAAACTGCCAAATTTTGTGAATTGTTCTGGTTTTCCAAAGTTTTTGTGCAAATTTTGATCTTTCGAGTATTATTCGAAAATTTGTGACAATTTGAGGATTTGTCAAGAAATTTTACTAGCTTGAAATCAAGTTCAAAAATTTGGAATTCAAAAATGCTACACACCACATGTTCTTTGAATAGCTTGGAATGAATGTAATTGAATGCTAGCATTTCAATTATCAGTTATCCTCCGAATTATACATGCCATATTGCACAGACAACGGATAGTTTTTATGCGACAAAAAACTCAAAGAATGGACTAGTGACCAAATTTTAGGCAGAATAATCCTATTTTCTCTCTGCACACTTGGCCATTCTTTAAGTTTTTTTGTTAACAAAAACTTTCCATTTCTCTTGTACTTTCCGATACACAAGGCACGTTAAAATTTAAATGATTACCAAATCTCCAAGATTGGCCTCTGGAATAATTCTCAAGTTATCAAAAAGAAAACGGTGTGGATATATTTTTATTTAATTCATCCGAACAAAGTTTTCAAAAATTCCAATACTCCAACCTAAATATTGATCTTTGATCGCTTATTGTACCACATTTGCTAAGAAAATGGTGTGAGTATATTGTTAACTCAATTCATATAAATATTTTTGATAATTCGATAACTTAAGCCAGAAAATTTAAAGCAAAGATTCATCCTTTGATGAGTTTTCCGACGAATTTTAGAAAATTCGCGATATTCCATTTACAAAATTTTAAGAAACTTTTCACATTTCGAAGCATAAAAATAAACATGAAAATAAACCCTCACCACATACTTTTTGGATAGCTTGAAGAATGCCTTCCTCTCTTAGGCCAGTTAAATCAATAGTGCTGTTTTTATTTGCCTTTAATTCTAAAGACTCGGGTACCCAATTCAGTGATCCGTAATTTTGATCAAAACAGAATGATTTTCCTTGCTAATATTTAAAGATTTCTCACGTATATTTCCTATAGGAGAAAAAGTTACTGTCTTAATTTGGTCAACATCGGACCAAAAATTGGATCGCAAGTTATTAAAAAACATATTGTGTGGTGTATTTTTTATTCAATCCATTTAAAGAAATTTTCCATAAAAAATAAAAATACCAACCCAAATTTTGATCTTTGATCACTTACTGTATGACCTTCACTTCAGGCAAGTCGGCCTTTCCACGATCGTAGCTCTCTTACCGCTCCTTTTCAAGCAATCCTATCTGGCAATGGTCTTCCTCAAGACCATCATCGTGGTCGTTCTACTTGGAATGTTTCACGGATTGGTGATACTCCCAGCGATCTTGACCATGCTCAGCCCCCCGGGCAGTTCGCCAAACAAATCCAAAGCTAAGACTTATTTGGGCTCTCACGTGATCAGAGATCAGAAATATCGGGAGGGCAGTGCCGGAAGCGGTTCTGTGACGGAGAATGGTCAGTCAAATAATTCTTCACTGGCAACTTCGGAAACGAATAGCGGTCATAATTCGTCGTCTGGATCCTCTTCCGAGAGAAGTTCACAGAGATCGCAGAGAAACGAGAAATATTATAAGGTAAGTTTTGAATCACTTATCTGTCTCAAGTTACACTTCAAAGATTACTATTCAAAGATTTCGCTTCAAGCTATCTAAAGAATATGCGGTGAGAATATATTTTTAGTGTAAAACGAAATTATTTCAACATTGCATAGCTTTAGTACCTTTGGCTGAATAAGATTTGTCTGACTTACTGTATTTCCTCTAATATAAGCCCCTTATAATTGAACCCTTATAATAGACAATAGAGAAAGAGAAATAGTGTGTAAAAGTGAGAGACGCTATATTAGACTCCCCTTGAGGGACATTGCAATAACATAACCCGGGGACTATATTAGAGGAAATACGGTAGTTAAGTCTAAGGCCTCTAGGACCTCCATGATATCTCAGCCGGTTAGGGACTATTTTTGCGTGCTTCCCGTGGCCAAAAACTTCCTATGCGCATATACTCTGGCGATTATTTAAGTCATTCACTGCAAAAAAGCCAGCTGATTGCTCCGTTGCAATATGATGTTTGATGCATTGGTAATTGGTAGTATAAATTTGTATTAAAAGTATGCCAGACAAGCTATCAAAAGAATATATGGTGGGGTATATTTTTAGGCATAGCATAAAATTATAATTGTTAGTTGAATTGAAGTTGAGATTACTCAAGTCTTTTGCTGTGTAAATCCTGTAAAATATGAGGTCTGATACATAAAGAAACTGAAATACCGTTTTTTCTCTTGAGTAAACCCCGGGGCGTATATTTTTCAACCCCCCTCTAGGAGGGGCTTACTTCAGGAGGGGGGCTTATATTGTTCAACCCCTCGCCGGCCCTGCCGGCGAGGAAAATTTTTTGAAATTTTTGTCAAAATCGTCCAAAAATTTTCGAATTTTTTAGCAAAATGTCCAAAAACCATAGGGGGGACCCTATTGATTTTTTTGATAAATTTTTCAGAAAATGATTTTTCAAAACCATAGGGTCCCCCTATGGTTTTTTTGGCAAATAATTTTTTAAAGAAAATTTTTTCTCAAAAAACCATAGGGGGGACCCTATGGTTTTGAAAACTCATTTTCTGAAAAGATAAGGTATAGAAGTATAAGTCTAGTAGATATTTTATTCAACGAATGTATTTAAACAGATAATATACGTAAAAAAGAGCATTTTAATGTAAAAAACTTTACTTTAGGGGGCGTATATTAGAGGGGGGCTTATATTTTTCAACCCCCCCTCTAGGGGGGCTTACTTCAGGAGGGGGGTTTACTCAAGAGAAAAAACGGTACGTTTACAATGCTTATCAAGCATAGCTTGCCAAGCATATCGAACTCATGTTATCAAAAGAATACGTGGTGAGGGAATATTTTAAACTCTGAACAAAATTATTACTGCACTGAAAAAATAGTATTTTTGGGCTTATATAAGCCATTTTCATCATAATTGCCTCGAGGAATGTGAATTTTCTTTAATTGTTTAAACACAACTGTGCATATTGTTATCAAATCAATCTTTACAAAAGAGGATCTATTTTGGAGAATAATGGAAAAACATCCAAAAACATACACCCTCACCGCATTTTCTTTTGATATCTTGTGGACGGTTCAGTCTTACTATTTTAAGTGTGATAAACATTTCTATTGTTAGGAAGACAATATTCCAAATGAAATTAGAAAAAAATTGCTAAGAAGAATTAGAACTTAATCCACAACCACCCAGACAGTCAATCAAGAAACTGTTAGTCTGAGCTTGCGCTTGTGCACACAAACTTAGGCACAGAAAATGCTAGACTATCTTTTCTCTCCTAATCTAAATTTAGTCTATACTTTTGAAGAATACCCAAAAACATACACACTCACAACATATTTTTGATTACTTGTGATTGTTTTACCTTGAAAATTTAAGGTATGGTAGAAGTTTCAGTTATAAGGATAACTTATGTTTCAAACATACAATACATACTATAAGTAAAGAACGAATTGGGACACGAAAACCTTTTTTCATATGAAATTGCTAAAGTCTCTCATTTTGGAATCGGTTCGACAAAAAAATATACTCAACTAAACTCAACGAAAAATAAAAATTCAGTTTGAATTTGCGGCTTTTCTAAGGCTTTCTTTAACTGGCATCTCTGTACAAGGACTAATGCGCAAGCTATTTGGGCGCGAATTCAAACTGAATTTCTTATTTTCAATTGGGCTTAGTTCAGGGCTTCCATTTGTTCTTATTTCTAAGATTTGTTCTTATTTTGAGGGTCCAAATCTTAGAAAAATAAAATGTTCTTATTTGTAAGATTTGTTCTTATTTTTGGCCAATGTTCTTATTTTGTTCTTATTTTCACGAAATATCCCTATGGTTTGAAAAATTATAAAAATGTTCTTATTTTTGACCCCGAAATCTTACTTTTTGGGGCAAATGTTCTTATTTTTGGACCCGACCCGATGGAACCCCTGGCTTAGTTTATATTTATAAAAAATTTTCTCTTCAATATCCAAATTTAGTCTACACTTTCTAAATTTCAGAGCCACATCCTCAGAGCAAAGTCCATGAACAAAGATTTTGGCTGGCTGAACCAAAATCGGAGAAGAAGTCTGTTCTCTTTGCACTCTACCAAAGAAACTCTTTCACCGGACAAAATAGTAACTCCGTTGGACGTGAGTCACTTGGCCGGTGGTGGAAAAGTTGCATTAGTGCACAAAATTGCCCTGGGCCGAAGCAATTCCAATCCTGTTTTATAAGGTTAGTTTTTTTTTGCATGTTTAAACTTAATTTGCAAAATATTGTATTTGGCCAAAAAATGAATTCTTGGAGTAAACGTGTTCAAAATTTTTGAAGAGACCATACAAAAAGGCGTTAAAGTGGATGTAAATTTTCTCTGCGCTCTAACAGCTTGAATTTTCATTTATAATTGTCGTTCGATAATATTTATTGGAAGTACATATCAAGATTTTATGTACAATACAAATGCATACGTTACTTATCCTCCGGGAGACATGTAATCAATAAATATGTAGTGTGGGAATTTTTTAGCTTATACTTTTCTGCTGAGATTTTTATTTTCAACTTTGTAACCCTACAAGTAATCAAAAAGTGTATGGCGTGGCTACATTTTAAGTTTTCTCATTTTGAAACTACAGGATTAAAATTTGATAAAATATTTTTTCTGTTCCCAAAAGTGCAGTTCCCCATTGTACACAAATTATTTGAAACTATATATATATTTTCATTTTAGCGCTTTAATAAATGGTACTCGGATCAACGCACGGGTAAATTGAGCGTGGATCTCGTGGAACAGTGCCAGAGGACTCGATCATCAGCTTAGCTAGATCATCATTTAGCAAAAACATTCTACTTGCTGTTTATCACAGCATATGATTTTTTGTGCCATAATTTGTAAATAAAAGTAAAACACTGAATCAAGATTGTTATTGCTACTCGATACAATACATCAATATATGAACTCAAATTATAGGATAGTTGCATATTTCATAACTTTCTTTTCTCTTTTCTGTGACTAGAGACCTATCGCGTCGCAAAACAAAAATAATTTATTCGATTCACAAAATTGCAACAAATAACTTTCCAACAAATGTTTCAACAGCCAATATTTCGATGATAATCTTCAATTCCCTCCAGTCTGAAAGGCTAACACGTTTTCCGCGTCTACGAAACGAACAATTTTTCCCGAGGGGATCTCGGTGTTGGGTATTCCAAGCGTTTGGGCAAAGTTGCTGACAATCCAAACAAATCGAAATGCGAGTTCGCAACTGCTAGCGTTCAATTCCTGGAATGTAAAATTGTACAAAATTTGAAAACTGAATTTGAATTGCATAAAATTTAGGACAAGTGGGATAAAAATCCTCATATCTTGATGCGTTAGTGTCGAGATTCAGAATGCACGGGCTTAACAAAATTCGGAATTCACGGTTCCGAAATTCGGAACCTAAAAAAATATCTATAGGCCCCCTATGGTTTTAAAAATTTTTGAGAAATTTTGAAAAATGGACCCCTAAAAATGAGTTTTTTTTCACATCTCTACTCCCTGAAATCTCAACCCCTCCCGAAATTTTTTTCTAGGTACGGAGCTGGAACTGTTATTTTTTTTTCGCCAAGAACACCTACCGATTTGTTTATGCCATTTTGTTGACCTTAGGCCCAAAACTTAAAATAAATCTACCATATAATTCAAATCTGGCCTGTACCCCCGAAAACAGGGTGCCGGAATTTCCCAAAAAACCATGATACCCCCTCTATGGTCCCAAAAATCAAAAATTTTTTATTTGGCAGGAAAACGTGTTTTTAAGGTTTTCGGACCCGCTGACCACGAATCCGAAGGGAATTTTCACGATTGGTGGTGTCTATTTCGAGATATGCCCCCAGGGCGTTTCCCTGGCCATGGAAAAATGCCCTGGGAGCATATCTCGAAATAGACACCACCGGGATTATGACGGGGCAGATTATGACCACATACCGCCTTAATGCAGTCCTTTACGAATCTTTGATCAATATAAAAAACTTACACTCAAAACCGACTGCCGCAGGTCATGGCGCTGCTCGCTGTCGAGCGTCTCGGTTGTTTGAATAAACAGTTGCCTCGGCTCTTTTCTGGATCCAAACAAAAATTCCACGATCTTTGCTGTCGGAAACTCGTAGTCGTCGCAACCAAAGCCGTCCGCAATGCAAAGTACATCATACTGACCGCTCAAGAACTGCTCCAGGGAACAAATTGATCCGGCCATGTTCACTTCTAGCCTGCGGCAGTTTCCGAGCGCGCGAATGAATCGATTGTCCAAATTCAGGAATGCGCTTTCATAGCTGGTCCGGAGGAGTCCCGAGGAACGTTCCCAAACAATTTGCAGCACACCGTCGGTCCAAATGTGAGAAATGGCCTAAAGGGATGTGTTGAAGTACCGCATTTTCTCTTGAGTAAGGTCCATAGAAGAGGATCAATTTCGTTTGGAGAAATCTATTTTTGTTCCCTTTTTTGGTCATTTAGCTCAAATCTGCTGTAAATACTCCGCTGAATTTCCAATTTTGTCCCAAAAATGGTTGTTTTGATCAAAAAATCGAATTTTTGTCCAGAAAATTGTCATTTTTGGGGACAAAATAGCTAATAAAGTGGAGAAACAAATTCGACATTCTAAATCCTCGTGAAATTTTAATTCATATTGAGATGAATGGCTAAAAATGGGGTAAAAAATAGATTTCTCCGAACGGAATTGATCCCAGGAGCTCATTACTCAAGAGGAAATACGGCTCATACTAAAATGATGACAAATGACTCATAGCCAGAGGTCCAAGTATCGAAATCCACCATAGAAATTTTTTAAATTTTTCTCAAGCATATCAGAAAAATTTTGCTCGAAAAAACTACTGGAAAGAATATGACCTAACTCAGAGGTATTGAAACGACACCCTGGCAATCTTGGGGTCGTTAACTTCGCAAGACCCGACATTTTTAAACCCATAATACACTAATTGTTTAGACTAGAACGACGAAATAGTGTGTGGCAGACGGCGCGATTCAGAGATCGCGGCGGGACAAATTCAAAAATGGCGCAAAGCCGTGTGGAGTGAAAACCGCCACCCTATCTTGTAATAGGCAGTACCCTAATTGTTTAAACTAGCGGGACCCCAGATTTTTCGGCCAAACTCAGAAATCAGATTCTTACCTCAAATAAGATCGGATCCGGTTCTTCGGTAGAAACGCCATCAATGTTGACAATCTTGAAACGGAGCCAGAGACAATGCGGGATTTGTTGAAAGGTCGTCTCCGGAACCGCAATCTTCTGACTGAAATGAGCCGCATTGTTAACGAAGTATTTGTTGTCCGTTTCGACGTGTTGTCCTCGATTGATGATCAAAAATGG
Organism: Ditylenchus destructor; assembly: GCA_022814885.1. Taxonomy (NCBI): domain Eukaryota; kingdom Metazoa; phylum Nematoda; class Chromadorea; order Rhabditida; family Anguinidae; genus Ditylenchus; species Ditylenchus destructor. The sequence continues at coordinate 81,387 of JAKKPZ010000229.1, forward strand.
ATTCCATGTAAATTCTCGGATCACCAAATAAGGCTTGTGATGGAAATCTGTGCCGATCAAATACCAGAACGATTTCGAGACTGACGATAGTTGCCGCAGGTCCTGACGATGGAAAAACGAGATGATTTCGCGGAGGCCGTAATAGTTCACTCTTGAGTCGGACATCTGAAATTGGAATGAATAAAGTTTAGAGATTGGTAAAACTCAACGAATCCGGGACCCGGATTCCGGCACCCCGATTCCGGGTCCAGATTAGGAAAGATCGAAAATGAAGTCAAGACCAATGATGTCAATATCTGTGAAAACATAGTACATGACACCAAAGCACAAAACTTGTTCTGGAACATTCTAGAAGGAAGAGTAATGGACCGATCAAAAGTGTTTTGTATCATAAAATTTGCTTTTCAGATAAAATTTTTGGAGAATTAATAGAAGAAAAACGCTGGTTCCAAGTAAAATTTATATAGTAGTAGTTATAGTATTTAACTCCATGAAAAATTTGGATCATAACCTATTTTGGGGCCAAAATAGCGTCAATTGAAGCTACTAATCCTAAAAAATTGAAGTTATGAACAAATTTAGAAAATAAAATCGTCTCTTTACCTAAAAATGAAGAATAAGAATCACCTGGATCAGATCTGGAAATGCGATAGAAATATTGTTTGAATTCGCGTAAAAATTTGGGATTTGGCGTTTTGAACTGGCAGAAAATGGCAGAAGGACAACTTGTGACTTGAAAGTGGAGATAAAAGCAAGGATATAGAAGACTGAAAAAGGAAACTGGGGAGACGAGATCTCAGCTTTCAGACGCTGGCGTGAGCCTTAGGTTCTAGCTCTATTTGAGTTAAACCCTAAGGGTCACATAAAGCCAAATGCTTAACTAAACCCTAAGCCAAATGCTTGGCCCAAACTCGGTCCGCTACAAAATCCCCGGAATTGCCCAAAATAGAAATAAGCACGTGTACCCTCCTCCGCAATCTAGACCTGTACTTAAGTTTAGCCTTAAGAGTAGGCTTAAATTCGAGATCTTGATGTCCCAGTTGGTGCGCACTCTAGGAGGCTATACCAGAGGATTGCTTCTAAAAATATCATAGGAGAATACTCGAAAGATGGGTCAGCGTTTCGAGAATAATGTTTCAAGCACTTCAAGATCACAGATAAACGAAACTCATTCGATTTTCTATTCAGGCGATTACAAATTTTGTAAAATGTAAGATAAAGAATTTGCTAAAGGTAATTTTAGGCATAGAATCGGGGCATAACAAATTTAGAAAAGAGCGATCAATTATAGAAAATGAAATCGTCTCTTACCTAAAAATAAAGTATGAAGAATAAGAATCGCCTAGAAAAAATGTGGAAAGGCGATATAAATATTGTTTGAATTCGCGTAAGAATTTGGGATTTGGCGTTTTGAACCGTTTATTTAGAACATTGAAAAGGAGAGAAGGCTTGTGAAAATTTGTTGACTAAAAAGAGAACATAAATGAAAAACGGGTAAATAACGATTATTTTGGCTAAAAAAATAAAAATCTAAAATACCTTTTTCAAGTTTTTGGCACCTATTTTGGACCTTTAGCGCACCTTTTTAGGTACCTAAACTATGCTTTTCTTAAAATAAAAGAGTCCCACCACAATTTGTTTCAATTGCCTGCATCGGCTTTTCCCTGCGTGATAATGTACATATAAATGGCGCCAATATGATTGCGACTATAGCCTAAGCCGGAGGATCAGGCAAAATGACACAATAAATCTCTGAGGTTGCCCATTACTACGAATTTAGGGGGACAAAAATCTCACGGACAGGCATGACTTTATCAAATTTAAGTAAATTTAGACCTCAAGTCTCCGGAAAATGTTACCCTAAGTAGGTACATTTAAAAAATAAGCACCCCTGAGAATGCACCCAAAAAATACTCATGGTTTTGTGACCGGGAAATAATTCCTCCGTCTGTTAAGTAACAGACCGAGGAATTATTTCTCCGTCTGTAACATTACAGACGGAGGAATTATTGCGCTAGCTTACTGTAAGGATATTGTATTGCAGTTATTTTCTATGAAAAACAAAAAAAGTTTCATTGTTGTAAAACTTAAAAAACATTGATTCTCTGGACTCTGGTGATTAGTTAGGCTTTTTATTTCACTAGAAATTATCTAATTCACTAAAAAATATCTCATTCAGAAATTTTTTAGATAATACACACTTTTTTCACACAAATAATTTTCATTCTCTGTGAATTCCTGATTAGCTTTATTCCACTAAAAACTATCCTTTTAACACAAAAATGTTTTATTTAATTTTATTCTTTGATGAGTTCCAACATGCCACCGTAAAGTACTTAGTCTTTCAATCAGGTACAAGCTGAAATACGGAAGAGCCCGGGCAACACCAAGTAATCAAAATAATATGTGTTGAGGGTATGTTTTTGGATGGGATTTTGTATACCATAAATCTTTTCTATAGCTAGATGTTTGTACGGCGATGACCGTTGTAGTGCCCTACGACTGTAGTCACTATCCTGCTACAACTGGGGTTGCTACATGTTGTACCGCGCTACAAGTCACCGGAGATTCTGGATCTTGCACAGGAGAGCATCTCGTGCACAGATTTCAAGAGAAAAATTGCTTGATAAATTTTGGACTTTTAAAAATTTGGTAATGTAATTTGATACACACGTTAAAAGTAAATACATGGAATCCATCAAAAGAATATGTCGTGGGAGTATGTTTTTGGTTATGTTTTGTGTACGTTTTTTAAACGTATAGCAAAACTGTTATATCCTTGATCAGCATTATTACTAGAGGGATATGGCGAAGCTTAGAAGCGGCGCCGAGTAAATTTTTGTTATGAGTGTGAAAATTTTAAATTAAATTCTATTATAGTAAAAATAGAAAATTTTGATTTTTGCGGTTTATGTCTCAACTTTGAGCGATTATATCTCGCAGAATTTCAAAGCAAATTTTATTCTGTAAAAAATATGTTGTAGAGTTAAACCTTGTCTACAAATGCCGCAATGTCATTGGTTTGTGCAGTGCCAAAATGTCAGGTATTTTGTCGCCAAATTTTGCTCAAAACAACCAAAAATTTACATTTTGGGATGTGTTTCATTTGGGACATTGTAATTAAATATTTTTCAATAATTGAAAAAGATGTTATTGACAGTCTAACAGAGAAATGAATGGGCCATCCAACGGTATATAACACTCAAGATAAGCTTTGCTCTGAACGAATAAAAATTGGCTTTCAAAAACCGAAAAGACTCCCTACAAATCAATATCATATTAAACCGGTACAGCATATGATTTAAACAAAACAGTGTAGAGATCAAAATTTATCATAAAACAAAAACGTATCACAACACATTTCTTTTGATTACTTGGGCTTCATTCACACTCAAATTAGACAGCATATGATTGAATATTTTTAAAACGCGTTTTTAACATCAAATACTCATAAAGTCATTCCGAAACAATAAGATGATTTTTCGATTTTCTGATTTCAACAGTTCTGAAAGACTGTAAAAATTGAAATTCTGGCCGAATCCCATTTTGGTTTAAGTCGCAATCATATACCTGTGATTTTTCCTCCTGTTTTCTCATCTAAAAATTATTATTATGCAATTATTATCAGACTACCAATTGTTTCTTTATTATATATTTTTTTAATTAAAAATTACCTCGCCACAAAATAAAGAAACTTTCACACAAATCAAATTTATATTCCCCTCTTATTTTTGCTTGAAAGAAAAAGATATCACACTACACTTTCTTTTAATTTCCTGTGCTAGGTTATGTTTCAGTTTTACTTTTGTTGTAATATACAAGTGAAGATGGCGAATTTGTCAACATGGGCTGCAGTCTTCGCCGCACAACATAATATGGGTTGGATTGTGCATTCAATGAACACCAGGCGCCGGTGTGGTTAGCCGAAGGTTTTACGTGGTCGGTATGCGTGGTATGGTCGGGGGTGTGTGTATGCGTGTCGGGTCCTCGAAAGGTACACCCACCCACCCGACACCATATCACTTTTTTATTCCGCGGCAATAACTCGCTAAGCCCTACAAAATGACCTTTCATGCGCCAAAATATCACGGGCAAAGTGGTTTTCCAAAACTGACAAAAACCACTTTTTGGCCAAAAAGTACACATTTTGAGCGTTGGGTTACAAATTTTTGTCTATATCGTGATCAGCGGTGTCGATTTAGGGGATTGATCGATTTAGGGGTGGGAGAGGAAAACGTCATTTAGACGTAACAGTAAATTTTTCT
>JAKKPZ010000230.1:0-85278 GCA_022814885.1 Ditylenchus destructor
TACTGTGATACCTTCCTGTTGTAATTGCACCACATGATTATCAAATTCACCGTAGCAGAATAGAATAGATGTCGGTGGTGGTGTTATCATCGAGTTACGGCATTTGAGAAGTTTCATTAGTAGCGTTGTCTTTCCACTTCCCGTCGGTCCGCTGAGAATCATACCAAATGGAGAGCGAAATTTTAGATCACTTTCAGTCATAAGTAGAGATTTGTTAGCAATACCACCAATCATTTTTTACACCTTGAATGATCATGTATAAACACAGGCCACCCTTATATATCACAAATATGGTTTCAAATGTTTTAGTTGTGAGACATTTGTCATTTTGAAAAATGTTTTTAAATTTATATTCAAACTGTCACCATTTGATTTATTACCCATCATTTTTGATTGAACACCTGTCATAAAGAATGATTTATTACCATTCAGTTTGATTGATTACATGTCACAAAGGAGGCGCTAAGCTCCGCCCATTGAAAATTTTCTGTAACAAATGTGGTGGGTTTACTACTCTAATAAGGCAGTAATTTTAAAATTTTGTCTAAAAATTGCCATAGAGGACCCTATGGTTTACGAAAAAACACGATATTGAATCAGCAACATCAAATTTGGCAAAAAATATCAAAAAATATGCACTTTTGATCAGTTAATAGCCTTTTTTAAATTATGGGGGTTTTTACCGGGGGGGGGTTACCGGGGGGAGGGGTTTACCGTGCGCCATACAGGCACTTCTACTATACTAATACACTGCGTTAAGAAAGTATAGGTTCACTCGTAAAAATGGCGTAACTTTTTTATTTTTCATCAAAAATTCCTAATTTCTTTTTTAACCCTTCATTGCCGTGCTTGTGCTTGTGCAATTATGTTGTGTGGGTGTATTTTTTACTGGTTTAAAAACAAATTTTGTCAACCCTTCATTGCCGAGTGTATCCTTTCGGATACGTTTTTGATTTGCTAAAGACTTCACAAAAAGAAAGAAACGAATGAGTGTTCATTATTCATACAAAGAGTGTGTCTGTAAATAGATCCCATAGAAAAGAGAAATAAACAATGGCAGACATCACGATTTTGATAAAGACAGCTCACCAAAAGGAAAGCTAATGGTAATGCAGACATTCTGCCTTTTGTCTATGGCTCGGGCAATGAAGGGTTAAAAAAATGGCTGAGAAACGAAACTTAAAAATTCTATTTTGCTCAGATTTTTTAGTTAATCTGAGCAAAATAGAAGTCTCAGAACTTAATCAGATGATTCAGATCCATCCAATTCAGCCTGTGCAATACTATTTGCCTCCACGAACAGTTCACTTTCAAAATTGCGTCCTGGCGCCTTTTCTTGTCAAATAGGATATATGTGAGTTTTATAATATAACAATTTAACGTTTGTGCTTAAGCACAAGCACAAGCCTCTAGAACATAAAATCGCTCCCAAGAAAGATACTCGTATATTTAAGACGTTATAGGCAAAGAAAGTAATTTGTAGGATTCATAGGACATTGCGAATTTTTATAACTCACTCGTCCGGGTATGTCTTATTTTCCATCAGCCTTCGCAAAATTTTTCTTGCAACTGTAGGCAACTCTTCTCTTGGCAAGAACTTTCTCCCGGAGGCGTGTCGATAAAACACTTCCTTTGCCAGATTTTCAGCTTGTGTTTTCCAAGATTCGCTGTAAAATAAGAGCTTATGCGGTCTGTTATGAGCAAAAAAAATTTGCTCTGTGTTACTATAAATTATATCCTTCACGTCTACAGAGTGCGGCAATTTTTTAGCACGTACTTCTTTTTCGATTTTTGAGACACATTTCCAGCCATGTTGATCATAATTTTTCACGCAATAAAATGGACACTTGGCTAATTTTTCTGATACAAAACACGAAGTACCATCTTTTTTTAGTGGAATAAAATTATGTTTTTAAAAATTGTGTTTCTTGAAAATAACAATTTACGTATTGGTAATTTTTAGTACATTTTGAGGGATATCTGATATTGATTTTTGTACCTGGGAGTTACCTGATTCGCACGTCGGCCCCTCGTGTTTCAAAAAGTGTGACAGCCGTTTTCAGCCAAAAATCAAATTTCAAAAATATGCTACCGTAATACCTGTAATTACTCCCCTCCCTATAATTACTCCCCCCCTGTATGGGTTTTCACTGTATGGTTCGACCCCGCTCGGAGCCCTTGACACTTTAACCAAAACTGAGTGCATATTAGTGTAGATCTCATCGAGTTACGTATGTTTAGCTGGTTTAAAAAATATCTCGCCTTCAAAAAATCGGAGAAAAATGACTTCGAAATTTGGAGTAGCTTCGAAATTTGGTGTTTGAAAAATTACTCCCCCGGGGGAGTAATTACAGGGAATACGGTAATGTTTTTTGCCAGAAAGCAAGCTGAGGTGTTGCTCTATCATACGTGGTGTGTGAAATATTCATCCGACAATTTAAAATTAAGATTTTGGCCTTCAAAGTTGGTACACTTTGCGTTTTTCAGTGTAAAATGTGTCAACTTTGAGACCCCAGATTTTAATTTTAAATTGTCGATTGAATATTTCACTTGTACAGTATCGTCCGAAAATGGCCATTTTTGACGTGATATGAGAAAACATAATTACAGATTCATTTTTGGGCCATTTTGTACCAAAAACGCGATTTTCCCAACCTTCTGTTTCCCAATCTGTTTCAAAAAGCGTGACGGCCAATTTCAGCCAAAAATCAAATTTCAAAAATTTGTGAATGTTTTTTGCCAGAAAGCAAGCTGAGGTGTTGCTCTATCATACCTGGTGGGTGAAATATTCGTCCGACAATTTAAAATTAAGATTTTGGCCTTCAAAGTTGGTACACTTTGCGTTTTTCAGTGTTAAATATGTCAACTTTGAGACCCCAGATTTTAATTATAAATTGTCGGATGAATATTTCACTTGTACAGTATCGTCCGAAAATGGCCATTTTTGACGTGATATGAGAAAACATAATTACAGATTCGGAATCAGCGTGTCGAATTACCCCTAAAAACACTCATTGCCGAAAAATTTTCCACATTTTCAAAAAAAATCCATGTGGTACCCCCTATGGTCAAAAATGGCCAAAAAATTAAATTTTTTTGGAATGTCAGCAAAATGTGTTTTTAGGGGTTTTTTAGAGCCCGAATCTGCAATTATTTTTAACGTAACGCATCAAAAATGGTCATTTTTGGGCCATTTTGTACCAAAAACGCGATTTTCCCAACCTTCGTGGTGGGACCACCCATGATCTGAGGTCAAATTCGAACTCGCCGTACCCCAATTAGGGTATGTACCAAAAATTTCGGGATTTTAACGACAAAAAGATGCCTGTCACACTGTTTGAAACAAGTCCCGTACAAAAGGGGCCGACGTGTTCGGATGTGTTGATTCCGAATCTGTAATTTTTGGATATGTTTGGCATTCTATGATATTTAAGCGAAGCCAAAATTATTTTTAACAAAATGAGTGTTTTTACAGAATGCCAAAAGTACGGCAAAATTTGAAATTTTCGCAAAAATCAGATTACGGATTCGGAAGCAGCACATCCGAAAACCTCGGGTGCGGAAATCAATATCAGATACGCTATACACTGCACTATACATCGCCATTACGTAAATTGTTATTTTCAAAAAACACAATTAGTAAAATAAAAACCAATGTTTTGCACTATAAAAAATATGGTATAGTGTTTGTGTGGAAAAATACCCAAAGTGTCTAGTTTATTATGTAAAAATTTCAGTTCAACATGATTGGAAAAGTGTTTCAAAAGAGATGTACGAAAAAGATGTATGTGCGAAAAAATTGCCGCACCCTGTATTTGACCAACACCAAAAATGCATGATACGCATGTTAGCTCAAATTTGGATACCACTTCTGCGGGCAAGAAGCTAAACAACACTCACTCTATCTTGTTCAATACTAAAAGGTTAAGGAATCTGAAAACCGCGGATCCCCTGGTTAGCAATAATCAAGTAAATATATGACTTACTCTTCGGCCTGTGTTTGGGCGACGAATATAAAAGTGAACAATATCAAATTGAACATTATAGCTTCAATGAAACTGTAAAACGACAGTACTTCTGCTATCAAGAGAAAAATATTGCGTTATTTACGCAGCGTACAAATTTAGTGCGATATTCGCGGCGCTATGGAATAATTTGGATCCATTATATGGACAGACCTATTATATTATTGTAGAAGTCCGGAACACACTATTTTGTTTTTAAGTTGCTGAAAAATGCATTCTCGGCGATCTACTGAATAACTCAACTCCATTATTAACTACTATCGCCGACGGCGCCTGTTTGCTCCCGGTTGCTAGGGAAAGAATGCAAGGGAAAACTGTTATATTAGGGCTAGAGCTCGGACGAAATCAAAATTTGATCGCTTTTTCAAAATTCGACGTCAAAATCGAAATTCGATTTTGAAAATTTAAATTGTTGAATTTGTATTTCGATATTCGGATTCGATTTTAAAGTCGATTGAATTTCGAAATTCTGTTCGAAATTATAGCAAATTTTCTACGAATATTCAAATTATTCAAAGCAAGTTGATCCCAATTCACAAACTTTCTTCACAGTCTCTACACTGTGTATGTGGGTAGGGTAGAGGATTATAGGTACATGGTCAAGCAAGGTCAGCTTGTATCTTTGTAGGGTTTGCGCACACCCAGGATCGATCCACCCATTTCCAGGATTCATATTCCAAACACTCGGATCCTTATCCAAACTCCTCGTGCCTTGCCACGGTTGATTTTTTGGAAGAGACAAAGCAAACTTTGGGGAAAAGCAAACAGTGCACAAATTCTTATAACTGAAAATGTATTTTTTGGCAGAATTCGACGCGATGCCATTTTGCCTTCAGTAACGTGATCGATTGGCCAAAAACAAAAATTGTTGATAGATATCAGCGAAAATTAGATCTTATGCAGAATTGCGCAGCGGATCGGAATCTGAACTGGACTGACTTGGTCACTTTCCCTGCGAAAGCCTTTCGAAATTTATTTGTATTTAGGAAAAATTGGAAAATGCGATTATCCATGAAACAGGCATTACTAATATATATCTTTTGCGTATGAGAGATATAAGGTAGTACCTTTGACTTCGAAATAACGCCCCTTGATGTAACGTCGACCAGGATATAATGCAGATCGTGATATAATGTCGATTTCGTCCGATCCCAAGATCGGCGTTATAGCGAGGTCCGACTGTAGTAATTTATGTACTATTAATCATTTGGACCGCTTCAAAATTTAAGAAATACAAAGGCCTCAAAATACAGATTTTTTATTGGTGGCCCTGTAAATTTTATTAACGTAAGAGAAAAATTTTTAACTTTATTTTCCAATCAAGAAGAATGGTTAACTGCAGATTTTTAAGTCTTTCGAACGTAGTCTTTTTCTATAGCACTCATAAAAATCCTGCTCTTTATCCATAAGCGGTAAATGCATAAAGGAGTTAAATAAAAGTCCATAGATATAATTAAAATTTTGTTCACATATATTCAAATAACATGTATGAGAACATTCCAATTCATATCCCATATGCCGGTCATGTTGTTATTTTTTGAATCATATTTCCACGCCAGGAAGCATCCTTCTGAATAATCAGCATAAGTGGGTGACTTTGTAGTATTCAAATTCGCTGCATTACAGACACTCTCATTGTTAGATATACTGTATCCAAATTGATTAGGATTATAATCCGTCTTGCTCATATAGTAGTGAATGTGTAAGCGATTACGATCCGAAGCGGTGCTCCCACTGGCATTGGCATCAAGATCTTTAGTAAGGTCATCAACAATGGACGTCCTAACGTCATCAGGACCAGTGACGTTGGAATAAACTAAATAGAGGAATCAATTGCATGAATCAGCGCCTTTTTTATCTGTGTGTTTTTATCAGTTTGTTTATCGAGACCCTCTAAGGCGCACTCTGTCCGTCATTTGCGAAACGGATTTCCCGTTTTTGAGACTCCCGGACCCCAAACTCGCGAGAATTCCCCCTCCCCAAACCCATGATTTGGGGGGGGGGTTATCAATGTCAGAATTGGGGTGGTCCTGCCAAGAAAGTCGAAAAAACGCCATTTTTTCAGTTTTTGGGGGTTTCCACAAAGGAAACTTTTCAGTCGGTGCTCGGATTTGGGCGTGTGATACGTCAATCTCTTCCTCTCGGCGAGACAAGACGATTGGTACCGGTTTCAAGCCCGAACTCGACAACCACCGGAAGATATGGCTTCCGGAAATCCAGAAAATCCTGGATTTGGCCGGGTCGCAGATCCTCCGTCGGTGCTCGGATTTGGGCGTGTGATACGTCAACCGATTTTCGGATGTATTGATTCGAATCTATTGCAATGGTAAAGACAACTTACTGTGCTTCGTAAAATATTCCTCACTTTCTACAAGCCACTCCATGTATGTTTCGAATCTGGTTGTAACATTATTTATATCATCATACGTTGCCACGCGAATACGTGTTATAATGATATCAATGTTCTCATCGTCTGGGTGTTTAAACTCCAAATTTGTAGTTCCATTTTCTGCAAGGATCTTTTTATTAGTCTCACTGTCGCTGAGAATGAGTGACCCTTCCTGGTACCAATGGGGGAGGGCCTTGTTAAAGCTAAAGCATTGGTGCTCGTACCTAAAATAATGATTATTATATGACCTTAACTATAACGGCCTATTATGAGATAAGGGAATATGCATATATAAATTGGCCATATCAGTTATTTATCGATTACATCATTTAATATTTTCTTGAGATCTCTTTTTCTTGGACATCTTACTTACATTGAAAACTGCTTATCTAACGCTTCGCCACAAGTAGCAATGCCATCTTCCGGGTTTTTGCTTGATTTTAGGTGGTTAATTGCAAACTCTTGTGCAGCACTAGGCCAATATTCTTCCTGAAGTTGCAAAATTTCAATAAATTTGAGTAAACATTTTCCCAAATAAAAAATAGTTTAATTCTGTGCTTATAAATTTTACTTCTTGAATTTACAAATTGGAATTTCGGTCAAAGTTATAAAATTTCTACCTATTGGATTTCTAAAAAGTCCATTTTTAACTTGTATTGTAATTTTTAAAAAGGTCCCGTATATTGAAAGAAATGTTATGAACTTACAAGTGTTTCTACAATTAATCCTGGCAAATGTAGGTATCATTCACCATATCTCCGAACTGTTTATTGTCATTCACTATAGTCTCAGCCTTCGTATACATCAAGCCAGCGCACATCATTTGATACGTCCACTAATAACAATAAATGTTAGAACGTTATTATTGATATCTACATATGTGGTGTAGTTATTGTAACTTTCAAATAGTACAATTTAATATGATGTTTTAAAATAACTACCGTAAACCTCTCAAATTTAACCCCGGGGGTACAATTATTCAATCGACCTCTAGAGGGTGGCAAAATTAGAGGGGGCAAAATTAAACCGATCGATTTTTCGCGCCGGAGGCAATTTTTGGGAATTTTGCTCAAATTACAAAAATTTTTCAAAACAATTTTTCAAAAAAATTCAAAATTTCTATTCCCGCCCCAAAAATTTTGGATTTTTTTCGAAATTTTTGCCGTTTTTAACAAAATTTGGCAAATTTTTCCAAAATTTGGGTAAACTTTGCAAAAAATGGCAAAAATAGGTTAAAAATTCAAATATTTGGAAAAAATTTGAATTTTTGGAAAATTTGCCATTATTGGGGAGCGGCAAAATTAGAGGGGATCTAATTATTCAATCGACCTCCAGGGGAGCGAAATTAGAAGGGGTAAAAGTAGCGTGGGGTTAAATTAGAGGGTTTACTATGTATGAAGTGTTAGAATGATAGCCCTCACAATAATAATAAAATTTTTCCGTTTGATTTTATTAAAAATCGTTCCGGCTCCCTACATGTTCATTAACTAGAATATTTGCTACCGCAAATCCGCTAGCCATACAATTTGGTGAGATTTTATAGATTTTTTGATCTCTCCGGAGTGATGATTTCTAATCTGATTTTAAATTTTCACCCCGAGATACCATAACATGCATGATACGTACCATTGCACGCCAGTTTAGTACGAGCGATGTCGTGTACAGAAAGGCAGAAAATTTTAGTATATCTGGGTTTTTGGTTCACAAACATGAAGTTATCTTCCCGCACTGTATACGAGAGCAAGCGCGATGACGAGTCAGAACCAGTGATTCCAAAAGTCATAGTGACAGTAATAGTAGGTAATTACTAGGGTGCGGATTTTTAGGTCCCAAAAATCGCATTTCAGGATCCTAAAAAGGTCCCAAAAAAAGGCCATTTTAGGTCCCTTTTAGGTCCCACCAAAATGGTTTGAATTTGAAATTGCGCATGTTATTATATAAAATCACTCACCAGCTCATGAATCATCGCTGAGAGCCATGTGCCCAATGAAGAAGCAGTGTCGTGGCTGTATCCTGCTGCTTTAATATGCGCTGTTGTGAGGCATCTGTGATATACCGTAAACTCTCTAATTTAAGCCCCGGTGATATAATTATTCAACCGACTTCTAGGGGGTCAGAATTAGAGGGGGGTCAAAATTAGAGGGGTATAAAATTAAACCGATCGATTTTTCGCGCCGGAGGCGCGGCACGAAAATTTTTTTGGGTTTTCTGCTCAAATTTGTAAAATTTTCGTCATTTTTTGATATTTTTTCAAAAAATTCAAAATTTGAATTCCCGCCCAGAAAATTTAAATTATAATTAAAATAAAAAAATAAAATTAAATGATCGAGCTCTAGGGTGGGTCAGAATTAAAAGCGGGGATTAAATTAGAGAGTTTACGGTAATTCAATTACTAGGGCATATCATTATGGTCATTCCGCCCCTCTTGGGGAGTGGCGGACTGACCTGGTCAGTCCGCTCCAAAATTGGGTGGAGTTGAACTGACTATAGGACGTACTGTACAGGGTGGGCCAAAATTACGTGGCATTCGCATTGGGAAAATGTTTTACTTGAAAAACCGCCAGTTTTCGATTCTGTGGTACACCGTTTCACGATCAAAGGGGGTTTCCGATAAGGTGAAGTCGAATTTCGACTCTGATTATGGCGCGACGGTGGCAGTTTTGGTGCTCTCTTGGCATTGGCCCAATTTGCATATTTTGACCCCTTTTCGGGTCTTTAGGCTTTTCAGGCCCGGGGAATTCAAATTTGACCCCTTTGGCGTAAGTCTGGCATTCTACTCGAATCGTATATTTTAAACCAAAAACTGTCTTTTTTGTCAAAAAATCAGTGGAGAATACCCTTTTTTGACTCGATACGTAAAATATAAGTCCAGATTCGGAATCAGCGCATCGGAAATCCACTAAAAAGGCACATTGCTGGAAACGTTTTCTCATTTTCAAAAAAATAAATTTTTTCAAGATTTAATTCGATAAAACTGATTCAAAAATTGAACACTATGAGAACTTACACGTCTGGGATATCACTTCCATCAAACACGGCCGATAGAGCTCTGTTTTGTCCCCTGCATCGCCCCACAACCACAGTCTTAATGTCCTGAAATATATGCACTGAGATCACACCCTGCGGCATACACGTAAACCTTTTCGATGTTACTGATCCACTCCTTTTGTTACTGATATGGCGTTGGCGTTGTGCGCAAATCCTTAAGCTTAGGCAAACTTTAGGCTTAGGCAAAGGCTTAGATTTAGGCTTGGTTCTCTTGAAAGAAAAACCGAATCTGACCCCCTTACAGGGGTTAAATCCATAATTATTGTTTGAATTAGTGGGCATCAGTAACAAAAAAGAGTGAATCAGTAACATCGAAAAGGTTTACGTGCGTTGTACACCTTCTCTCAGGGAAGCGATTTTTTGAAATAATGTACCAATCGGAATATCAATCCGATTAACTTTGGAAAACTGTATCGGGCTGGTTAGGGATAATGTGTTTAAAACTTACGCATTAATGTTTGTACAAGAGTGAGACGAGCCGGGGTCGAAGTCATATTTTGGGAATACCCCAAATTATCTTCAAGTTAGAGATAGCGATTCCGTAAACCAGGGCTAAAATATAGCGACCGGAAATGCGCAAAACCCTAATATGGGATGGGGGTTAGGTCAGTCTTTTGGTATCGGTATGATAGGTGCGGAAAAATTGTTGGAAATTAAAAACTTTGATTCTCAAAGTACTACTCAAAATACTACTTACACTCATAATGCTCAAGGGATCGGCTCTGGGATCCTTGCACGTAATTTTCATCTTCGAAACCATTTCAGCATGAAAGTTGTTTTCAAGCGCATTCAAAGCCAGAATTCGAAATCTTTCCATCTTTGGAGCCACGTTCTGAAATATAATATTATAGTTAGAAAATATTATTTCCATGGTGATATTATTTCGATATCGAGGAACCAGTTTGAGGATTTTTTGCTGCAACTCGATCACACCACACCTGAGGCCCCAGACCTATATCTACAAACTACCGTAATACCTGTAATTACTCCTCTCCCTATAATTACGTCCTCTGTATGGATTTTCACTAATACGTTTGACCACGCTCGGATCCCTTGCCACCTTAACCAAAACTAAGCGAATATTCGTGTAGATATTATCGAGTTAAGTATGTTAACGTTAGTTAACATACTTAGTACTAGGCTGAAAAAAAAACCTAGGTCGGGCGCTTCGCGCCCGACCTCGCGGCCTTCGGCCGCTCGAAGGGTGCGATTCGGGAGTCTAATTGTTCGGGAGTAAGGGTTGTTCGGGAGTAGTGCAGAAGCTTCTAGAATGTTCTAGAATGTTCCAAGAAAAATTCTGAAGCCAGATTCGGACTCAGCGGGGTCGATTTACTATGCAGGGACAAATTTTGTGCCTCTCCCTTGCTTCCCCTGGGAGATACAGCCAAATGCCCTCAGGGCTTCTAGAACCTTCTAGAAGCCGAAGTTGGTCACGGGACCCGGTTTCTCCATCCCTACAGACAGCAAGATCGCCGAAAACGAAGGTGCGCAGCGAGAGTTATGGAATACAGAAGATCCACACGATCAAATACTAAGGGTAGGATGTTAATGTTAGTTAAAAAAATTTTCTTTTTAAAAAAACTGGTTTAAAAAATATCTCGCCTTCAAAAAATCGAAGAAAAATGACTTTGAAATTTGGAGTGGCTTCGAAATTTGGTGTTTGAAAAATTACTTCCCCGGGGAGTAATTACAGGTATTACGTGTTAGTTTAAAATGTTATTCCCCGTTAAAATAAATCTCTGGGGAGTGCCGATTATTTTTGCTAATTAAATTTACAGTTTTTATTATACATCTTATACAGTACTAGAGATAGACTATGTAGCCAGGACCCACGAAGGTTGGTATGTCTGGAACCGGTGGTATGCCTGAAAGTTTTTGACCCCGGATTCAGCGACCCAGAAAACTTCCGAGTTTTTCATTTCCTTGAGCATTGCAAGAAAGCAAAACACTGCTTTTCGGCAAAAACGGACGTAACTGTCTATAAAAACACGAGTACAGCAAAATTTTAAATGTTTCACTGCTAACTTTTCGAGGCGAATAAAAAGATGTATCACAAATCCAAGCGGGCAGTATGCGCTAATTAGCACGCCTCGGTACTGAAATACTAGGGGAAGGATGCGAATGCCCATGGGTATGTACAGCGACGTCACCCCAATTGGCGGGTAAACGTCTGCAGTGCTAAACAACACTCAGCACGTATCTTCGCGCCAGCGACGCAGAGGATTTATATGGTAAGCATGAGAAAAAGAGTGTTCTTGCCGCAAACTCCTTTGCGTTGCGGAAGGGCACCGCGTGTGAAAGGGCACCGCGAGATAGTGTGTATCTCTAACGCACCGGTGCCCCTGCAATCTAACACCTAGCTGATCAGGCGGAAGGGCACTGCCTCGCAAAGATTACCTCTCTGTCTGTGGTGCTCTGCCGCCTGATCAGGTGTTAGGTTGCAGGGGCACCAATGCGTTAGAGATACACACTCTTTTTCTCATGCTTATCATACAAATCCTCTGCGTCGCTAGTGCGAAGACACGTGCTGAGTGTTGTTTAGCACTGCAGACGTTTACCCGCCAATTGGGCGGTAACCATGTACAGCGTCTGTCCTCATTTTTTCAAAGGGAGAAGAAGACCTTCAAATTGAAAAGGCAAAAACGATGGCTCAGAGCCAAAGCATATGGTGGGTCATTTAAGTAATTGTGTGTGGGGACGCCAGATAGTTATAGAAAAGTATTCCCTCGCTCCTCTTCTTCAACAGAGGAGCACCTGTTGCGTAGGAGTGGCTCCACATAAAACAAAAATTAGGCCTGATGTAGCCAACGTAAAGACCTGTTTTTGAATCTTGGAGCTTGGATTACCAGAGGCTGAGATTGGAGCGAGGCTGCAGGCCGAAAAACGGGTTGGAATTCCTAGTGGAGAGCCTAACATCCTTTACCCACACCAATAGGTAAGGGACTACTGCTTGTTTTAACATAATTTACTATAATCAATATACCAACAAAACTTTACTTGGTTAAAGGTGTTAAATGCAGTAAATTGGTTGATGTTCGCCACAGCATCCCTAATTTGTGTTTTCATCGCTTCGAAGCCAGTTTTAACCAAAGTTTTCAATTCACCGAGTGACTTTTGAAGTTCTTCTTGCATCTGTCGCATAGTACTCTCCAATCTATGGCCAACTATTCTAATCTCGTTTGTCAGCTGTACTTTCAATTCTTCCAAACTCGCCTTCATTTCTTCAATACTCTCTTTAGTGTCTGAGACAATTTGTTTAATTTCTGCAGTTTGATCTAAGAGCGTATCAATTCTCGGATCTGGAGTGGGGTCTGGGTCCTGAAATAAAAATATATGGGTTAACGATTTTAAAAATTGGGAAGAACCTTGGAAAAAATACGGATTCTACTATTATAAAAAATATTTTATCGAGAATTTGTCTCAAAACTGGAGCGGTTCATATAAGATACAGTAAACCTGTTTAAGGACACGCCAGAAGGAAGTCCTAAACGTCTTTATATGGAGCATCGGACAAATTGCCAAATTTTTCGACACATACTTCCAGCCACTTAGAATTTCTTTTTCGATGGGATAAAGGAACTAAAGCTACATCACTTTTCTTTTTACAGAAATTTCTGTGCGTACGAGAAGTAATAGGTGATCACGTTTGATCTCGGTTTTATTTCTATCTAGTAGAATCCTACTGAATAAAACACTTACCGGAAAAAATGCATCTACCAAGCTGGAAACAACACCGCCCATAGGTCCTGCCATCCCCATGAGCGAACTTACTTTTGGAGTAAGTTTTGCAAATTTCTCTAGCACAGGTCCTGCGGTAGATAAGAACCCACTAGTATGTTTAGACCACCCTTTTGCCAGATCCTTGACTAAATATTGTTACTGTGATAACAACAAAATTTACGGTATTCACAAGTGAATCATTAAAGGGTGGTGCCAATCATTAAATAGAGATAACCAACAAAGATTATCTTGCATATTGTTGTAACATCCAAATTTACGAATGCTTTTGAACTTTTCGACTATGTTCCAAAAATGGGCCGGTAACTTCGAATTCGGCACAACTACAAAACGCACGAGATATTTGTATACGGATAGGAGGAAAAGTAGACAGCATTTTATCATGATAAAATTAGTCACGGGTCATGCTGGGGAAATTCGATAAATTTAAAGGAAAGCTTCATCGAAGCTAATCGTATTTATTTGCAGAGCACCACCATCTGGGACTACCGTCTGTTTATAAAATATTATACAAAAACATGGAATTTTGATGAAAAGCGAAAAATTTGATTGTAGGTGGATGAAGCTCGAAAAGTTGGTATATAGTCATCATAGTCAGATTTTGTATGAAGTAGGAAGAAGTTGGAGAAAAAAATAGAGACTATAATTTGCATAGTAAAACTTGTAGCAAATTTTGCTCTCAAATTTTCCCCACTTCATGCAAAATCTGATTATGATCACTATATACCTTCTTTTTGAGCTTCATCCACTGGTACAGTCATCATGACGCGGGTATGTTCGCTATATAGCGCATTATTATTCAGTATGTCACCTGCCCCCGCGTGCCCCTGCCTGGCCTGCCTCTCTCCTTTCCACGCGCTGTTTACGTAAACATGTTTACAAAGGAGAGAAGCAAGGTTGTTGACAATTACGAAATAAGAGGCACAAAAAATTCATGAGGGTGGTATCACGGTTCTGCAATGCCCTGAGGCAATCCCGTCACTTTCAACTCAACATGCCGATCGGGCTGCAGCTTTTCATGGATAAGTTTCTCACCAAACCCAGCAACTTCCCCAAGTTACGTTTCTCCATGCATGCGTAAAAGTGGGTGTGATGCAGGGAGAATGGCGATGTATGGTATAGGAGATAGTCATATAGGAATATTATTAGTTTTAGAGTTGTTTTCGTCTTTTCGTCTGGCTTTAGTGACTTGCAAAGCATTTTTAACAATCAGTCATTGTTTTATGATACTTTTGGTGATTAAAGAGTGGTTTTTACGAAGTTTCTCTACTTACGTCCAGGAAATCGATTCTCAACACCTGCCTCGCTTTTCTCTCTTTCAACTTTTGCCGCAATCACTACACACACTGCAATAGATAAAGTAATCTGCCACCAAAGCATTTGAAAATTCGTTAGGTTTATAATCAACCTAAAAAATAAATATTATCCTCGGCCAAGGAGAGCAGAACAGAATAAGTATTTGCGTATCTACTGATCAGTCAAATTTCGGGCGGGAATTCAAATTTTCATCAGATAAAGAAAGACAGATCTCTCACCATTTCGCAAGCAATTGCTTCGCCTTTTGAATGCAATTGCTTGCGAAATGGTGAGAGATTTTTCTTTCTTTATCTGGTGTGCACTAGACAATAGGACCAAATCGGTCCACAACCAACCTATACAAAAACAGCCGAAAGAGAGCTTTAACCCTTCATTGCCGAGTGTATCCGATCGGATACGCTTTTCATTTGCTAAAGACTTCACAAAAAGAAAGAAACGAATGAGTGTTCATCAGGGTTTCCATTTGTCCTTATTTCTAAGATTTGTCCTTATTTTTAGGGTCCCAATCTTACAAATTTAAAATGTTCTTATTTGTAAGATTTGTTCTTATTTTTGGCCAATGTTCTTATTTTGTCCTTATTTTACGCAATATCCAATTTCAAATGGGAATTTTTGAAATACAAGTACATTTTTCCTAAAAATTTTCGCCTGCGGCGCTATTTGGTTGCCATTTTTCCTCCAAGTATTTCAAAAAATAGTGCAAATTTTTATGAATATCGCCTAAAATTGAAAAATTTTCGCCTGTGGCGCTATTTTTTCATTCATGCAGAATAAAATATTGGCATTATAGTTTCGGCGCGAATTTTAAAAATTTGAAAAAATGCACCCCTAAGAATGCACTTGGAAAAAATTTTTGCCAAAAAACCATAGGGGGGATCCTATGGTTTGAAAAAATTATAAAAATGTCCTTATTTTTGACCCCGAAATCTTAGTTTTTGGGGCAAATGTCCTTATTTTTGGAGCCGAGTTGATGGAAACCCTGGTGTTCATTATTCATACAAAGAGTGTGTCTGTAAATAGGTCACATAGAAAAGAGAAATAAACAATGGCGGCCATCATGATTTTGATAAAGACAGCTCACCAAAAGGAAAGCTAATGGTAATGCAGACATTCTGCCTTTTGTCTATGGCTCCGGCAATGAAGGGTTAACATTAATTTTCTCACCATTTCGCAAGCAATTGCTTCGCCTTTTGAATGCAATTGCTTGCGAAATGGTGAGAGATTTTTCTTTCTTTATCTGGTGTGCACTAGACAATAGGACCAAATCGGTCCACAACCAACCTATACAAAAACAGCGGAAAGAGAGCTTTAAGACATGCCAACCTCACCTTGTCGAATTTTTTTCAAAAATTTGAATTCCCGCCCGAAATTTGACTGAGCAGTAGATACGCAAATACTTATTCTGTTCTGCTCTCCTTGGCCGAGGATAATAACTCGCCGAGGCCTCTCAAATGAGCTATCATGTACCCCTGTAGCGGTGGCACAAAAGAACGTTTTGGAGAAGCAACATACTTAGGGTATAAATTCCACTTAAAGACATAATTATGGACTTTGAATCATAGCCAGACTTCTCCAGGGGATCATAAAACACTGGTCGATGTTAAGAGACAATGTTTGAGAATTTGAGTGTTATGACTTATTTTTGCGTTAACGATATTTATTACACTATATGACTTACTCAGGGGACTTTTATAAATTCTAAATGGGTCTTTTATAAATTTAACCATGGTGTTGTATAAACGTACGCAAAATTATTCTGATTACAAATCAATATATGAAACTAAAAATAAGTACAAATCAAAAAATATTACCGCTAATAAAAATCACAACATAAAAGAAAAAACAATTGAAAGAATACAAATTAAATGCTGGATATGTATTTTCGTGGTCCGAATATAAGAGTTGCTCTCTAGAGTGCTTGTGGCAATTTCGTAAGCTTGAATTGTCTAAATTCTGCGATTATTAATAAAATGGGTTCGGTGCAGAGTGATTGACACTCGCACGGATAAAAAATATTACGAATGAAAATTAATCGTTTTTGCTTGTGCTTTTCATTAAGATATACCGTAGCACAAGCGCACACCGTAAATCCTCTAATTAATCCCCACCCTCAATTTAATAGGCATCAGTCCAACTGGAGGAAATCCATCTGGGGTAGGAATTAATATCCCCTAGTTGAGTACTAGGGGGTATTGGTAATCGGATCCCTCTATCGGATCCCTCTAAGTTGATAGGTGCGTGTCTTTCCCCCCAATAGAATAACCCACTTTTTGGGGGTCCCGGACCCCAAACTCGCGAGTACCCCCCCCCCCCCCCCCAAAACCCATGATTTTAGGGGGGGGGTTATCAATGTCAGAATTGGGGTGGTCCCGCCACGAAAATGGAGAAAATGCCATTTTTTCAGTTTTTGGGGGGTTTTTACAAAGGAAACTTTCTAATAGCCGCTCGGTTCCGGGCGTGTGATACGTCAATCGCTTCGTCTCGGCGAGACAAGACGATTGGTACCGGTCTCGCCGACAAACATTGCCTCTGCGGGATTTATGGCTTCCGGAAATCCAGAAAATCCCGGATGACCATGGGCGCCGCCATGCGGCGAAGCCGCTGTGTGGTCCTATGGAATTCCTACTAGTTGGATGCCCGTGTTCTGGGACACTCCCGATTTCGCTTATCCCCCCAATAAGCTAAAGCGGTTACTCCGTCCGTGCGAACATGGCTGTTAGACACCTTACGCCGGTGTTTTATGGGCAAGTGATAGATTAAAATGTTCGTATAGACGAGCTGAGTATGTTTTTAGCAAAATTTAGACTAAATGTAGACAAAATTTAGACAAAAATTTTTATGTCCCAATTTTTGGCCGCATTTGCTTATTTTCCGTCGGTGACCTATTCGTGCCAGTTTTTCGAAGTGCTGAATTGTCTGATTTTTCAGATGAGCCAGTCTTGTGGTCGGGCGCGGAGCGCCCGACCCTTCTCCCTTAGAATTTGGGGGAACTTAGAACATATACTACCGTACAACCCTACATATATTTAATCAGACTCCCGTAGGGAGTCCGGTGACGGACATAACTTATTGCATGTTTTAATTTGTTCAGGTTTTCATAAAAAATTTTTTGAAAGACCCAATGAAAAAATCTAAAAAAATTCCTCATAGTTTCTTAGCCAACGTATTTTCATATGAAAAAGATCCAAAGTTGCAATCTCATTTATATTGCGTGAAAAGGCTGAAAATGTCGAAAAATGCGCTGGACATAGCTTATTGCCGATCCATACATTTTTTAGGCACCAAAATTCGGGACAAAAAATTTTCTCGCTGATAAAGAGGTGTTAAAATTTTTAAGTAGCGCTGTCATATGCCTCAGTCTATTGGCTATTAGGGACTTATTACAGAAAAAAACAATCGACATAAAAATTAAAATTTCGAGATGGGTGAAGTTTGATTTCGCCAAAAACGTCTAAAATACATGGAAATATGACGTTTTTGGCGATACGTTATGTCCGTCACTGTATAACCCCTTTACGGGGGCATTTATGTCTTGACCCATACAAGTTTAAGTCTAGAATAATGGGTTGGGCGAAATGTTCATGCCAAATTTTAGAGCAAGTAGAACGATAATTTAGAGCGCAAAAAATTACTTTCTAGTTAATAATGTGTCACTCTGACTGAAATTTTATAAACAGTAACCTTGTATCTTTCGCTGGTATTGTTGTTAATCTTGGACTTGGCAAAAATAGTCGTCGCGATGGTAGTCGATTTCGAAGAGGGAAATAGCGCCCTCTAAATTTTGCACCGATCTGAACGTTATGTAGTCAATCAATCCCACCTACCAATACATTTCCTATATTCCGATCTATTCCAAGGAAAAACTTGACAATGAATGCTTTGTAATTAAGGTGAATTTCATACGCTTCTGCATGTGTCAGTCCAGAAAGTTCGCCGCTTGCAAAACAGATCGGATGGAAGAAGGACTAAAGATTTTTGAATCATCAATGGAGTAAATTGACGCAATTTATTTGAAATTAGTTTGATGACAAAAAATTATGGAGAGAAATTCAAAATGCCAGATTTCTCCTGACAATGCGTTTCTAGCGTCCTACACTAGTTGGTTTTATTTAAGAATTGTGATATAAAAATACCCAAGAACGGTTTATCCTCCAAATATCAGAATAAAAATGTATTAGCTGTACGCCAGCAAATGCACAAACCTGTCCATTTCAAGCGCGGAAATTTGAATCATATATTAGAAGAATTCTGCCAAAAATTGGTGAAAAATGGATTTTTATATGCTGAAAAGAACGCACATAGGAGCTAGTGTGCGGCACCAAGAGAAGACAACACAAAAGTTAGATCACATGCGCGTAGATTATGCGCATGTGTTTCAGTTTGGTTTACTTTCCCAAGTTGCGTAGAGGACAAAGAGGGCTTGATTTAACAAAACATAATTGATCAATTTGGGAAGTTAAACCGCGCTTAAGACAGATATTAAATCGACTTGCACTCTGTGCTCTAACTTTTTAGTGTTTTCGTAGTGGCGTGCACTTGCTTTTATGTGAGCTCCTCTCAACATATTATAAGATATTCTAAAATTCGTTTCAAACTGCCGCGCTTGAAAGGACATGTTTACGCATTTGCCCATTTGCTGACGTACAACATGAACGTTTTTTCCTCAGATTTTTAGCATAAACATACCAGCTTAAAAATAATATCATGCAACTCTCCGTAAACGTCATCCACAGCACTTGCCCGTGATTCAGTTGTTGTACCTCGTAGTTCAGTCCGAGCATACTCGACGGAAAATTTGGCAAGTTTCTAAATTAAAACGCTGAATAGAAAACGAATGTAAAAACATGTAAAGCATACCTCTGCAATTTTATACACAGCGGCTCCCCTATTCACATAATGACAACAGGTCACAATAGATGAATTGAGCATCGTCAGATTAGTGTCCAAATCC
The DNA here is from genome assembly GCA_022814885.1 of Ditylenchus destructor. Taxonomy (NCBI): domain Eukaryota; kingdom Metazoa; phylum Nematoda; class Chromadorea; order Rhabditida; family Anguinidae; genus Ditylenchus; species Ditylenchus destructor. The sequence goes on from JAKKPZ010000230.1 coordinate 19,469, forward strand.
GAGCTTATCTGGTCTTCAACCATGTCGAATTGTATATAGACAAGCTAAATTGTCTTTAATAAGAAATTATAAAGAAATGATGATACTGTGGGACCACCCATAGGCTGGCTACACCATTTCTCTGTTTAGCTCTGATTCTCTAACTCCTAGTGAAATGGTGTTGTAAGATCACCAGACACAGAGTATTCGGATTCGCCGATCACTACACTTTGGATGATGTCATGTCTGGATAAATGCTTCTGGCTTTGATTGTGGATTCTAAAACGAAAACTAAACCTCAACGATTGTCTTAATGCCAACGTGAACGCCCGGTGGAGGAGGTGTCCTATGTGTTCGAAATTTTGATCGCTCCACAGTGTAATAGCTCTTCAAGCGATTGTAAACCGATTTCAGTTTTTGTGCCGCAATGAACAAATCCTGAAATTATTATGACTGAAGTTTATAAAGCATTTTGAAATATTTACATGTCTGTCAGTTGTATTGAAGAACGCAGTGATGTTAACAGCTACGGATTCAGCAGAATCCATGAGCGGAACGAAGCTCTTCGAGAGATCCTTGAATTTCGTTGTGCCATTGCCTCGCGAATCCATTATTTCGGAAATTTTGGCCGTAAAAGCGTCGTTCGAACCCATACGACTAAAACCTGAACAGAAAAGACCATACTTAAGCATATAATCCTTATATGGTCGGCTATAAATTGTCTCCCAAATTGGGAAACGATTTATAACTGTCATAACAGGTTTATAAGCTGGAGCTAAGGGTTTTCCCATTCGTGGTTTATCTGTTAAATTTTGTGAACAGAGTTAATGTCTGCTTTCAAAAATATTTCTTCCCATATCATTAAAGCAACCGTATCCATGACTCTGTTTTGAGCTTTAGAGATTGATTAAATTTTTCTCTTACCGTTGTTTTTTCCGTAAAATCGTTTTTAGTAAAACGTTGTGGAAATAGTTGTCGTCAAAATTTTGTGTAAAATTTTTCCAAAAATCTTGATAGCATGTATCCATAGTTATTTCTTATATTTAGACTTTAAACTTCAATTATTTCGAAGATTTTGGTCGTAAAATCATCGATCGAATCCATATTGTTTGGATCTGCAAAAAAAAGGAAACTATTAAAACAGTGATCGATATTATATCTGAAAGTTTGGACGGATTGCGTTATAAATAGTCTCCAAAACTTAAGCTTCTGTAAAATATTACCGTTGCTTGAAGATGAGATTACCAAAATAAGGCAAATTTCCAACAAAAGTGGCGTAGAAAGACTCATTTTGCGTACAATACCGAATTTGGTAACAAAAATTTGATAATATGTCCGCCCGAAATTGTATCGATTAAAATAGCAAATGCACACAGATACCAATTTCGATAGCGATGAAAATCTTCCCTGTGAATCACCAATTAAATCCCTCCTGTGAATGAATCATATTCAGTGTACAAAATGGTCATAAAATGGCGTAGAAAAGAGTTCCGACAGGGCAAATGGCGATTTGAATTTGCGCCAAAACATAATTGCATGCCAAAGGGGTTAAAAGGGGCCGCTGAAAATTTTTAATGATGGGGGATTACTCGGCAGGGGTCTCCTCTAGAGATTGGTAAAAAAATTTGAGTGGGGCCTTATTAGAGTAAAAATTTTCACAGTCAACACTTTTCCCTATTAGAGAAGGCTCTGTTCAGCATCAGGAAAAGAGTCTCCTCTAATAGGGAAAAGTGTTGACTGTGAAAATTTTACTTCCGGTCTCCTGTCCGAACCGGGCACGAGGTCGGTCCGGTCCGGACCGGGTAAAAAGTCAGTCCGCGTCCACCCTTGTCCTTTGTTTGGTTAATTTAAACCACACGCGAACCAATTTTTCTGTGTCCAAGTTTACAAATCTCATCCCAGGCAGAGTAAATGTGAAAATTTTTAGACTATGGTTAGGTAGTATATAATTATTTTTATTATGCTTTCATGATCATTTATGGATTGTCAGGCGAAAATTTTCTATATATAGAGAATGTTTGTCTGTGAATCTCCCTCCGACTGCAGGGCTATATGTTCCAATAAATTTTGCTTTTCAGATCGTTCCCGCTTATCTTTGTTTTGGACCGTTCGGCCGTTATTTGGGCTCTCAAACCATTGTGTATAAGCTCAGTACGGCGTGCTGTTTCGGGTTTTTCCTCAATCGATGGATTTCTTTCGTCAAAAATGTTCGCTTCCGAAACCAAAATTTGAATTTCGCGCCTAAAGAAGAACCTAGATGTGATATTAAATTGGTATATTTTTTAGTTTTTACGTGATATATTTTTGTGATCAATGATGTTTAGGACTCATTCATCTGCCTGCTTGGAATTACTTTCTATCTCAGTGTGTGCATGTGGATCCATGGTCCACAGATGATACCCATGTTGGAACCGTTATTCAAAACCCATTGATCTATTACCGTAAAATGACCCACAAGCTAAATGGAATGCCCTGGGCATCAAAAGAACATATATGGAAAGATAATTCTTTGCTTACCGTATACCCGTGAATTTAACCACTTTAGCTGGGGTGAATAATGACTATAGAAGATAGACGCAAGCTATAGGTTACCTAATTTATGCTTCAGAGATTATGTTTGTGAGTTTCGTAATATCGCTTTACAAAATTGATTATTCTCGTAAGCAACCGGTCCTTTGGGTTTTAACTATTTCGAATTTAGTGGGTACTATTATTCACATGCAAAACCTTCCACCGTTTGAATTGGCGGCTTTGGCGCGGTTGCGCCAAACCACTTCTGGAGCATTCTAGAAGAGTGAATGATAGCTCAATCAAAAGCCCAGAGTCTCAACATTAATTTAAGCCATTATACACCTTCTAGAATGTTCCAGAAGTGGTTTGGCGCAACCGCGCCAAAGCCGCGAATTCAAAGGGTGGAAGGTGTTGCTTGTGGATAATAGTACATTTTCTAAATGCAAAATTTGTATTAAGATCGTATCTCTGATTGGCGTATTCTTCTTCATTTGCTCACTTCTCGCCAATGTTCAATTGATGTACAAGTACAACGGTTTTCGCTTCAAAACAGTTCAGATTTCCTTTAACGTGTCCATCAAAATCAACAAAGAAAATACCGAGGAGAACAAATCCGAAGAAGAGAAAAAATTTTGTGCTAATATTTAACCGTTATGTAATTTTTTCTGATTACTGTAAACATTTATTTGTAAACACATTTTTCAAATGTCGTATCTTTTCAATGAATACTTATGGAATTACTTGAACTATTGTAAACATTTCTCTGTAAACTATCAATTCCAATGTTGTATTTCGTTTTACAAGTTATGTTTTGTCAATAAAATGAAAATTTTGCAATACCAGTTAAAAAATTTTCAAATTTCCGCCTATTTTAAGAAAAAGAAAGGCCGCTTTACGGCAGCTATTTTTCTCTGACATTCCATGTCAGAAAAAAACTGAAACGAAAAGATTTTTGTGAGACAAATACTGGTAAAATTTGGATCCCAATTAAGAAGATTAGAAAATATCTGCTTTTGGCCATTAGCGTCAGATATTTTGCAAACTTACAGGATTCGATACTGCAGAGCAAAAATCTGATGCCAATAATTAAACAGTGATCTTAGTTAACCCATACAATATCGATTGCTCTCTCCTTCACAAATAGAAAGACACGAATGAGTGTTTATTACACAAAGAAATAGAACGTCTATGAATAAGCCGTGGCGGACATGTTGTTTTTCATAAAGACAACTCATCTAAAAGAAAGCTAACGGTAACGCAGACATTCTGCCTTTTTTTCTGTGGCTCCGGCAATGAAGAGTTAAACCATTCCATCATTCATTTTGTTTTACTGAATCAAATTTTATCAAGAAATGTAATCGTAAAAATAATATTAACATCACTGCTTCCTGTCAGCACACCTTGGCTACGGTTAATCACAATGAAGTGTGTGGATGTGTCAATTTGCTTTAGGAAAACAGTTTTATTTTTCCTTATAACCTGTACAAAATATTTATGTATACATCCTTGTCTATCTGAATCTAAGTAGATCAGTATAGTAACCTATAGTTAATTCCAATACTTGTCACAATAGCGAAAAATCCTTGGACTCAACACGAAAATCGGACCAGACCGTGCTGAATGAAACAAACTAAACCAATCACACTGGACATCAGTTAATTTATTCGAGGATATGATTTTTATCCCATCCCTAGTAAATTTTTCAAAATTATTTTTGTACCATATCTACGACAAAAATATTCACCACTCACGTTTCGTTTAAATACTCGGCATTGGTCTAGTATACGGTGCAACTAATTCTAACGATTGCTATATAAAAATTGTTAATCAGACTTTATGTTTAATTCCGGTTTGATAATTGGATAGGTTCAGAGAAAAAGATCAAGATGGGAGAAAGATTGAACAGTACTAATTGGGCAAAACAATTTAATCACAAAATATCATTTTATATGGCTTTTAGTAAATTTTTAAGACTATGCTTTGTATTTATATGAGTATCGGCGCTGTGTCAAAAATATACACAACTCACATTTCTAATTTAAACACGCGATTCGATCAGCTGACCAATATACTGTAACAAATGTAAGTGTGTCGGTAACAGCCACTTTTTTATGAGACAGCACAAAAGTAACTTGGGGAAGTTGCTTGTTAGTAGGGCCAGGATTTTTAGGTCCCGAAAATCGCATTTTAGAGTCCTAAAAAGGTCCCAAAAAAGGCCATTTTAGGTCCATCTAAAATGACCGAAATGGTAATTTTAAGATCAAATTACACCAAAAAAGTTATTTTAAGACCGTAATTTTTGGAAATATATAGTATTTATAGCATAGCTATTAAAAATTTACACATTTTTAACCAAGCATGGCAGCGGACCGACCTTTTGCCCGGTCCGGTCCGGTCCGCTCGACCCCCGGTCCGGTCCGGTCCGGTTTGGTCCGGTTCGGTCCGGTCTCTAAAAGGTCAAAAATTTTTCGCGGCGCTACCTTCGGTAGCGCCGAGGTTTTTTTGCAATTTTTTTGTAAAGGTGTTTTTAGGGTATTTCGATGCGCTGATTACGAATCTGCAATTATTTTTTCCGTATCGCATCAAGAATTTTAATTTTTGGTCTAAAATTTTGGCCAAAATTTCGCGAAAATTGGTCATTATTTTGTGAAATTTTGACCAAAATTTGCATTTTTTACCATTTCACTAATTGCAGATTTGTGATTAGTGCATCGAAGTAACCCCAAAAACAGTTAGACGCAGAAAATATTTGCGACTTAAAAATGGCCGAAACCGAGACCGAGTTTTATAGGAGAAAAAAACATACAAACAGCAAAAAAGCGCCGCAGGCGAATATTTTGGAAAAATAGCAACGTACAATAGAAAATGGAAGGAAAAATAGCGCCGCAGGCAAAAATTTTTATAAAAATTGAATTGTTTGCCAAAAACTTACATTGAAAATTTTTAATATTTCAAAAATTTTAAAATTTTTTGCCGCCGAAGGCATTCTTAGGGGTGCTTGTCCAGTTTTGGTCGGTCCGGTTTGGTCCGCCGGACCGGCCACCCCCCGGTCCGGTCCGGTGCCCGGTCCGGTCCGGTTGCCATGCTTGTTTTTAACCATGTTCACTTTAATTGGCGAAATTTTTCGAATATTCCGGTTCAAATTTCCGAATTTGGCGCATTTTGACTTTGGGCGCTAAAATTTGGATTCAAATGAAAAAATTTCATGGCAAGTGCAATGAAATGCATTGCAACAAACAGGTGGCGCCTCCGGCGCCCCTTTGTTCGAGAGTAAGGGTTGTTCGGGAGTAGAGCAGCATGAGACTATTTCGGGCCTGCGGTCCTCAAGTAGCAGTTGTTCGGGAGTAAGGGTTGTTCGGGAGTAGAGCAGCATGAGACTATTTCGGGCCTGCGGCCCTCATTCGCGGCCTTCGGTCGCTCGAAATGAGTTTGAAAAGTTGAAAAAAAATTTCGAAAAAAAATTTTCCGTACCCCGGGGGTACCCCGGCAATTTTTTTGACCCCGGATTCGGATTCAGCACCCAAAAAACCCCGGGCGCAAAAAATCAGCTTCGGAAACACTCTGAAATCAAAAATCCATTTTAGCCGGTTAGAAAAAAGAGAAATAGTGTGTAAAACTGCCTTAGGCCATAACTCTCGATTCAGCATCAAGACGTTCAAAATTCCAAAAAATCGAGCTATCACACGGCCAAAATTATCGAACGCACGAATATTGCTTACGGGATTCAATTACAATACTATAAAAAGATTGACCAAGACTGTCACCTGTGAACTCGAGTTTTGAGTCATTTTTTGGAAATAGCCAAATTTCGAGTCAAATTTAGAGTTTGGCGTAAAAATTCAACAAAAGATTCTTCGAGTCAAGTTTCGAATTCTTCAAACTTTCGCAATTTATAAGTACATGAATAATTTTACACTATGCCATATACTATTATCCAAAAGTAACCATTGATACCTTTTGAATTGGCGGCTTTGGCGCGGTTACGCCAAACCGCTTCTGGAACATTGTAGAAAGGTGTGTAATAGCTCTATCGAAAGCCCAGAGACTCAGCATTAGTTTAAGCCATTACACATTCTTCTACAATGTTCCAGAAGTGGTTTGGCGCAACCGCGCCAAAGCCGCCAATTCAAAAGGTGTCAATGGTTACTTTTGAATAATAGTACATGGCATGCTGTAAAATTGTTCATGTACTTTTAAATTGTGAAAGTTTGAAGAATTCGAAACTGGACTCGAAGCATCTTTTGTCAAATTTTTACGCCAAACTCTAAATTTGACTCGAAACTTGATTTTGGCTATTCCCAAAAAATCAATAAATCAAAAATGACTCAAAACTCGAGTTCACAGGTGAAATATAAAAATGAAATTACTTTTGCTGTGACTATGCTCCCCATAATGCTTCAATTGGCAAAGTATCCGTCAGATTTGGCTTGCATAAGCCTTCAAGTTTCCTATGCCTAACAGAAGAAAAACGTGAAAGCCTATGGCCCTTCGTTTTGAATGATGTTTTTTTCCAAATTTCCGCCTGACCTTAGTCAAGTCTTTTTGCAGACAAATCACTTGGAAATCTAACAAATTATGGGTCTTTCTGAAGGCGAATCAGTTCTTGTCTGCACAGCCTTTTTTACTCCTTCTTTGTTCCAAGTGCAGTCATTGAAATACTCAGATGGCTGCAAGTTGAATGTCCTAAATTTTGGTCTGTGTTGTACTTTTTGAACACGGCCGTTGCGCTGTTTGTAGGCGATCATTGCATTGTTTTTAGTTAAATTTGATTCTTTGAGTGCTTTTGAAGTTTTGGTAGAAAAATTAACTCCGAGAAAATCTGATATATTGGTTTGGTAAGAAAGTCTTTGGCGGTTGTGTTTAACTAATTTTTTCTCACATAACGCAAGAGTGCCTATGAGTGTTATATACCATATGATAGCCAAGACTTTTCTCTGTCCAACGATGCTAAGGTTTTATTTTTGCAGTTGAAAAAAATATTAGAAATTTGTGATTCCGTGTGCCATTCCAAAATCACCAATTTTCGAGCTATTTTTATATCTTTTGTATGCAAAAATATTAGGCATTCTATTTCCAATTGTGCAATATTGTAGAGCAATATCAGCTCTAACACTTACCTTTTACAGAACATTTTTTAGTTTGGTGGTTGCTAAGATATGACAATTTTAGTGAATGACACCACCAGAAAAATGGAAAATTTCGATTTTTCCGAATTTTTCGGTTTATGTATCAACTTTGAGCGGTCATATCTCGCAGAACATAAAAGCATATTTTATTCTGTAAAAAGTATGGTATAGAGCTCGACTTCGTCTACAAATGCCGCAATGCCACTTTTTTGAACAGTGCCAAAAGGTAAAAAATTTATCCATGAACGATGCTAAAAATAACCAAAAATTAATATTTTGAGTGTGTTTCATTTGAGCTCTCGTAATTCAATATTTTTTCTTATAATAGAAAAGGAAGTTAGTAACAATTTATTAGTTATTATTAGTAACAATTTAATGGGCTATTCAATGGTATATGACACCCACGAAAAGCTTTGGGCTAGATGAATGAGAATTGATTTTGAACAACCGCCAAAGACTTTCTTACCAAACCAATATCAGCAAATATATTTTTTAACGTGAAAATTGCCAAATTCGGGCAGATCACCAAATTTTTGGCAAACTGCCGGCATACTACAGGGTGGTCCAAAATAACGTGACAATCGTAGGAGAAAACACTATTCGAAAAAGCCAATTTTTGACCGCTGACAACCGCCGCTTCCTCTATATGGGGGTTTTCCTCGTGCGGAGTATCCGTATAGTAAAATATATATATAGTAAAATTTGCGACCGGAAAATATCACCGTTATATAGAGAGCCGTCATAAAGAGTTTCGACTGTATCCTATTGTAACATTTCGAAAAAGGCTTTGAGGGCAATCGCTTAAAATCAAAGATCTTATTTTTGTTCATTTCTTATGCGAAAATTTTAACAAAATTTTGTACTTTCTCATGTCATTTATATGAATTTCCTGCATGATTCATATTATTCAAACTGTACAAGAACTAAAAATTTTGAGCCTTAAAGCTCATCAAACAAAGAAAAGAGAAGTCACATGGCAGGAAAATTGTACTTTGTCGCCTTAAAAGTCGATGAGAAAAAGCGCATGCTGAACACAGTCTTATGAATTTCTTGAAGCCGAATCAAAATTCAACTTTTAATTGGACAAAAATTGTGTGAGAAATTGTCAAATTCAAACACAGTCTGGATAATGGCGGCTTCTAAGCCCGTTTTTTCGTATACGACCTATTTGGTTTTTATTGAGACTTTGGTGTCACTGCTATTGTACTCATGTTCAATACTATCGATGGGCTACTTGATATTTTGTCAATGTTTTCGAAGAAATCGCTTGAGAGTGGCGAATCTGTCCAGCGGTGTGATTATTTATCTTGCGATACAAACTTTGTGCTCAATCCTTGCATTGCCATTTTACTTTTATACGTTATTCAGGTCGCATCCAGGTAAAGTTCATAGCAAAATATATCCGTTGGCTTTAGAGGTTAAGTTTAATTAAACCGCAATGCTTTAAATCATATGTCGGTACGATATGGGGTACGGTGATTACCCCCTCCGCCCCACGCCATAACTTTTTTTGAAACATTCTAGATGGATGAGTATTGGCTCGAATCAGATCTAAGGGTCTGGGCTACCGATCGTTATTTTGGACGCCAAACCGCGATGCAACGTTCTCGAGATTGAAGTCTTTTTGTCTCAAGAGCCCCAATTTTCAAGAAAATTTGAGGCAAAAAGACTTAATCTCAAAACCTTGTATCGTGGAGGGAGAGGGTAATCACTGGGTTGGGGATAATCACTGTACGCCTACGATATACCGTATTCCCTGTAATTTAGCCCCATGGGCTTAAATTATTCAACCTATGAAAAATTTTGGAATTTGGATTTTCAAACTCAATTTTTTCCGACATTTTCAATGACAAAGTTTTGGCATTGGAGTTATTCTTACGTATCTCGACGAGATCTACACGAATATGCACTTAGTTTTTCTCAAGATGGCTAGGGCGCTAATTGGTATTCTGTTGGGGTGGGGTTAAATTAGAGGGTGGGGCTAAAAAACAGGGAATACGGTAATTTTTAAACGTCGGCCATTCTTTCTTCCTTTTCAGTTGGGTGGTATGCTAATTTGGGAAGAAGGCAAATTGGATTGGGTAACAGTTTTTAGATTCGTTTAGTTGGGATTCTTCTTCGAACAAATACCAACCATCTATCCATATCCCCAACTCTAGTCCGCTATACCCAACTCTTCTTTTTCAAATTTCCCATAAATTTACCTTGCTTAAAATCAAAGTTGATTAATTAATAATTTTTAAATGACATTTTAATTTCAGACAAAATATCAATATTTGACCCTTATACTTTGTATTGGGTCGGACTTTCGATGACCGGAACCTATGTCATGCCATCGGTGCTCGTGTTTTTTATCACGCTGGACAGATGCATCGCGTTGAAGTTCCCGTTTTTGTACAATACGCGTTTTCGGCAATACTTTCCAATTTTGTCTGCCTTCTGCCTTTTTGCATATTACCTGACGAACATCGCGCTCTACCTTTCGGAACTTCCTTTAGATGTGGATAAAGGTTGGTTTTTAAGAGAAGTGATGATTTCTGAGAAGAAAGTCACTTTTCTGCCCCAAAGAATAATATAAAAACATATTTGGTAAACTTTGCAAAAAGCAAATTTTGTTTCTAGAAAATTCTGGTACAATTTTTAAACAATTTTAGAAAGTTCTGAAACATTTTATAAGGATTTGACAAAATATCCTTTGGCGGAATTTCCCTACCCGTAAATTTTGGGCAAGGCGCTAACAAGCGTTTTTTTAGTGACAAGTTGCAAAACTTTCACCTGTTTGCTGGTGAAAACCTACTCATTACCCCAAATTTCGATGAAGCTGTTGATGGGTGTTCTCAACTTACTTGCAACAATCTACTTTCTGCACGCATTACAATACCTCCTCGCTTTTATTTTGTAAGGGAAACTCAATTTCAAATTTGCGCGAAAATATAATTGCGTGCCAAAAGGGTAAAAAGTGGTCGCGGGAAATTTTTAATGAGGGGGATTTCTTGGCAGGGGTCTCCTCTAGAGGTCGGTAAAAAATTTTGAGTGGGTCCCTATAAGAGTTAATATTTTATAGTCAATACTTTTCCCTATTGGAGACAGCTCTTTTCCGCTACATCAATAGGGAAAAGTATTGATTGTAAACATTTTTACTCTAATAGGGCCCCACTCAAAATTTTTATATATATTTTTTATATCTTTTGTATGCAAAAAACTTAGGTATTCTATTTCCAATTGTGCAATATTGTAGAGCAATTTCAGCTCTAATACTTACCTTTTACAGAATATTTTTTCGTTTGATGGTTGCTGAGATATGACAATTTTAGTGAATGACACCACCAGAAAAATGGAAAATTTCGATTTTTGCGATTTTTTCGGTTTATGTATCAACTTTGAACGATCATATCTCGCAGAACATAAAAGCATATTTTATTCTGTAAAAAGTATGTTATAGAGTTAGACCTTGTCTACAAAAGCCGCAATGCCATTGGTTTGTTCACTGCCAAGATTTCAGGTATTTTGTCGATGAAAGTTGCCAAAAATAACCAAAATAAATATTCTGAGTGTGTTTCATTTGAGCTATCGTAATTCAATATTTTTTCTTATAATAGAAAAGGAAGTTAGTGACAGTCTGAAATGATTAATTAAATAACCAAAAATTAACATTTTGGATGTGTTTCATTTGGGCCGTTGTAATTAAATATTTTTCTATAATTGAAAAAGATGTTAGTGACAGTCTAACAGAGAAATGAATGGGCTATCGAACGGTATATAACACTCAAGAAAAGCTTTGCTCTGAAGGAAAAAAATTGGCTCTCAAAAACCGAAAAGACTTTCCCGCCAAACCAATACTATGATTTTATTTACGATAAGTTTTCTATTCTTTTTATATGAATTGTGAATTTTTTTGATTCGGTAGTTTCCCGAGGTTTGATCATTTTCCAGAGGCAATTTTTTCCATCGTCGAGGAAATGTATCTCCGGATAATAGTCATATCCCGGAAACTACGAAATGAAAATGAAGAGGTGAATAAGGAGTGGAATAGCAATTTTTTCCGTCTGACCGAATTGTTTCCTTTAGATCTCTGGAATTCCACCCAGCACTTACCTCGGTCAATACACACTCGTTCTCACCGGCTTGGAATCCGCCATTTGTGGCCTATATTACCTGAAAATATTTTTGAAGCAAAAAAGTTCGGTAACGTCAAGTATGACCACTAGTAGCCTTGGATTCACGAGAACGACAAATGTCTTCTGAACGAGTGAAAGAAAGTGAAAAATGACGAGAGGAATTCCACCGAGGAACTACCTGGATGACAATGACTCTATTCTCACATAACTTGTTGTCTCTAATGAAGTAGAAAATGTTGAAATTTTTTATTCTCTCTCACCAGTTTAAACTGACATCGTTTAGAAGAATATTTTCATCACCGCTTTAAATTATACCAGCGCTTATAAGAACGCTTTTGTATTGAAAGCGTTAATTCTATACGATCGTTTGTGAACGTGATATGTTAATTTTCAATATAAAGCAATCTATTGTGCAGAATTTATTGTTTTACAGTCCGTTATTTACAGCTTAACAATATAGGATGAAATCGACAATGCCAATCTTTCTATTTTTGTTCTTATTTTACTCACTTTCTAATGCTCTTCAAAATGCTTGCGACCATAATGGCACCCTATCGGTATTTTTAATTTATATTATATACAGTGGATACTCGGTATAAGCACTTTTTCAACAAAATGAGAACAGGAGCAACTATTAGAGAAGAAAACGTGGATAGCTCTCGAGCTGCTGGAAAAACTGGGTCCCGTGTGGAACTAATGCTTCTAAAAGGTTCTAGAAGCCCTAAGGCATTTGGCTGTATCTCGCAGGGGAAGCAGTTTCGAGGCCCCAAATTTTGTCTCTACATAGTAAATCGACCCCGCTGAGTATAAATCCGGTGACAGAATTTCCCGTGGATCCTTCTAGAACGTTTTAGAAGCCGTTTTAGAAGCCTCGCGGCCGAAGGCCGAGAGGCTCACTGACAAAGCCACTAGGGCATTCTTATATAAACTTGGCCCGCTTATATAGACCCCCGAACAGGCGCTTGGGAGCTCGGAAGATAGAGGCGCAGTGTGTCGGTCGTTTGTGGGTCCTCGCGGGCCCACAAACGACCGACACACTGTACCTCTATCTGTCAAGTTCCAATACCTCAAAAAAGTAGGTAGAGCCACCTTCGAGCGGCCGAAGGCCGCGAGGCTCCGCTGACAAAGCCACTGGAGGCATGCCGATTTAGGAAAAAGTCACTGATATAGCCGTAATTTCGTCTGCCGAAGGCAGATTAGGCCCTCTTGTTGGCGCTCTATATTTTCGCCGCGTTAGGCGATGATGCAAATGATTTCACCCGAATTTCTGGCCAAAGTTCGAATTTTGGAGGCTAAACACCAAGAAAACTGCGAAAATCGAGTTCCACGCACAGAATGATTGCTTATATCGAGAGTTGGTCCTTAAAATAAAAATCTTTTTATTAGCAAAGAAGTTTCCCAACTGAATGTCCCAAAGGGTACGCTGAAGTAGGAGTCTACGATCGCTGTTTGAGCTTCCACGAAAAACCACTGGATTTGATGGCTGCCCACTCTATATGCTTGGAAGACGGAGGAGCGTTAGCATACGCTGAGCGTGGAATGCCGGGATTTGATAAAATGGCGGGTAAATGTTACTCTAAAAAAATTCTCCGATTGGCATAAAGTATGAGGAAAAAAATATTTTTCCATAAACAGCGCAAATTTTGAATCGTCAACAGATCTGCGATCCTGGAGTCTGAATTTGACGTTGGTATTATTTTTGCATAGTAGTACCCCTAACAAAATCCCCATAAACGCTTTCGTTGCACTTTCAAGCAAATATTTTATGCATCCACAGGTATCTTGGAATGACACAAATTTGAAGTTCGGTTTGATCTTCATATCTTATATAATATGCGACTAAGGTGGTTCATTCATTGGATCATTGGTCAACGATCATTATCCTACCAAAGATCATTGATCAAAGATCACCCCTGGACTAGAAACTGCAAAAATCTCATAAATCCATGTTTTCCGGGTTTCGACCGAAATTTTTGGTGGCAGGGAATTTTCGGATACGGGGAATCCGAATCTGGTGTCAGATGTTGGGTACCTCGACTCAGAATCCCGGATTCTGATGTACCGAGAGGAACACTGACTAAGCCATAGGCGCTGTGCTTATGGCTTCGTGGTGCCGTACGCACCACCAGTACAGCTAGTACTGGTCATGTGCAAATGTTCTCACCATCGTGCATGTTTCAACTATCTCTAACAATTGTTGCTTCTGTCACGAAATAATGATACTTTTAAGAAGCTGTTCTATCCAAATCGAATGGCTCACCTGTCCGTGTTTGGCACGATAATTTCAAAGGCAAAGAGCAGTGGGATTTCAAGCAGGGACGCTGCCTCAGCTTCCCGGATCAGGAATGTGTCACGCGCGAATTTGAAAAATTGCCCTTTTTCTGTGAGTATTACCGAGTGAACCCTTGCGATGGCGGCTGGCACTACCGGGATGGACAATGTTTTAAGGTATGGTCAATAATAGAGTGAACATTGACAAAATGTAGACATTTCAAAAATGGCAAACATTCGTTCAAGAATCTATTAAAGTTTTGAAAATTTGTCCTAGAGAAAAACTGTTTACTTAAAAAGTGAAAAAAATTCTGCTTCGTTGCCACTAAATACTCAAAACTATTACACTTAAACATTTGCAGATCGTCAAAGGCGAGAATGGTGGGTTTACTTTCGATGAAGCGCGAGAAGTCTGCAAAGCCTTGGGCAGTGACGTGGATTTGGCCGGCATCAATTCATTGGCCAAAAATGAGTTGGTGAAACGTAAGTATTTTTGACTTATTCAACCTAGATTGTTTCCGGGCAATAATTTTTATGACAAGAATTCACTTGGAGGGTTAAAACTTAGTTTTATAGTCGGTGTTGTGTGACAAATACTATTCAAATTACCTCGAAAATTGGCGAAACGAGTTTTTGCGGTTCCTTGAGCCTATTTTAAGCTTCCCTTTCATACGATATGCAGCAGAGATAGTTCTGCATTATGAGAAAAGTAAGTTTCATACCATCTCAAAGATATATCACGCATAATTGTTTCACTAATTGTAGCGAGAATTTGAATGGGGATGGTTATATAACTGAAATTGATTTATAAGCACTTGAAAGGTTCAAACTTGAACGAAATGCAAATGCGCTAAAAATCAGCAGGCTTTCTTCTCCCCCTGCAATACCCGAGAGGTCTTTGTTCTCAAGGAAATTTTCCACTAAAATTTTTTCGGTGCCTTAGCATGTTCTGGCATAAGTAAACACTAGCGTCAGGGACTCCCTACGGGAGTCCGATTACAAATTTTGCCTACATGGTTGCCTATATGCCCTAAGTTCCCTCTCATTCTAAGGGAGAGGGTGGGGCGCTCCGTGCGCGACCACAGGACTGGCTCGGCACCTCAAAAAGGGGGGGGGACGGAAGGACAAAAATATGCTTTGGGGCCTCAAAAAGGGGGGACGGAAGGACAAAAATATGCTTTGGGGCCTCAAAAAGGGGGGACGGAAGGACAAAAATATGCTTTGGGGCCTCAAAAAGGGGGACGGAAGGACTACCAACCAAAAAAATTCCTGAGTGTGTCACGTGACACATTCAGGAATTATTGCTCTAGCTTACTTGTAGGATATACGTAGACATTGATTTATCAAAACCCAAAATGCTATTCCTATACTCTCTTACCAATTTAAGATTTTGTGACAAAACAGCTAGATTGTGTTCCAACGCCAAATGAAGACTACTCGTGGAACAGAGCGTGGATTGGGCTTCAGGTCGTGGATCATAAATTGGTTTGGTTGAATGGCAAGCCAGCAGACGAAGAATTGATGAAAGAAGACGGCTTCGGACTTACGTATCCATGGAGGCATGACACATCATTGCGCAGCAATGATGTGCAAAAGTGCGTGCATTTCGATCACTTAAATAGTTGGAGAGACTTTGATTGCGGTCGCAAAAATGGATTCGCTGTATGTGGTCGAAAGTATCCTGCGTGAAAATTTGGCGTAAAATGAAACATTTGTAACGCGTAAAAATATGGTGAATGAAACATAAATCATAAGATCAGCCTTTATACCGTATTTCCTATGAGGGTCATCGGCAAAGTAATAACATACGCATTCACACACATCAGTCTGAGTTTTGGAAGAGATTTTTTACAGTTTTTTGCTGTTATCCCGGCTTTTACATGATTTTCTTTCTAATCTCAAAAGTACATTTCGTGCTCTTGGAATAAATTTCGTATTGTTATATGTCGACTCTCTTTTTGTTTCAAGTTTGATCGAAAATTGTTTACTAAAGAATCGGATGAAGGAATCGGTTGCCATAGCACACCTGATTCATCAGTCTGGTGTTGTTGTTCCTTAGTATGAAAAAAAAGTAAAGGGTGAGCCATAAAAAAGGATGTTTCTTAAAATGCACGTAAAACAGCGATATTGTAACGATATGGCGAGTTTACAAGCTTGTTAAGCAATGTAAAATTTTTATGTAAAAGAACGTCATAAAAATCACATTAAAAGGTACAATAACTTGTAATTTATTTTGTACATCACCTTACATGAAAATAATGATGTGAATAATGAGATACCCTAACCAATAATTGAGTTTAAGAATAAAAAAGAATATAAAGATCGACACATGGAAATCTCTAAAAAAATCATGTTCTCAAAAGAATTCTTTTGCTCCGCTGAGACCCAATATAAAATTTTCTTAGCTTTCTTCACGATTTTTAGTGCCTTCTTTTTCTAAGGTATTGACTCAATCCAGTGCACTTTACTGGGTTTACCATAAGATCACATTCTCCCAAATCCACCAAATACATCATTTCTTTTGTAGTTGGGTCTTTAACTCTCTGGTCCATCTGCCACAACCATATAGTAGCTTTTAGTTCATTGCCGTGTGGGCAAGAGTTATCCTGAAATATTTTCATTTATCTAGTTAGTACTTATTTTAATCCTTAGATCAAGTTCGAAAATTACTGGGCTGCGTTTTTCATCATTTGGGTCAAGTTATAAAATGTCGGATCCTGGCACAAAATCGGGCCGGGATATTCATCATTTAGAGAAAATTCTAAAAATGTCGGATCCTGACATGAAAACAGGGCAGGATATTTATCATTTGGACCTATTATAAAAATGTCGGATCCTGGCACGAAAATCGGGCCGGAGTTACAACATTTGGGCCAAGTTCACGCACCTCTCTGATGCAAAGTACTTATATAAATGTTGCCACAATTCCTGAGAAAAAATTTTCAAGGATTTCCAAGATTCCAATGAGCGGAAGATAGTGGAAAAATAATGCTTACTGTAATTTTTGCTCAAAAATACCGTCACTTAGATTTATTTTACATCGCGCAGTTGATCGAAAACACAAACTTCATTTCTGATTTTCGGATCTGGCGTGAAAATTATGATAAAAATTTAAAAACTTTCGGCCGAAATATCGAAAAATTTTCACGAAACGTTCACTAAAGTCGAAAAGTTATCGAAATTTGTTCATTTTCGCAGCAAATTTCAACGATTCTTGCTAGTTCAAATCTTTCTATTGTACAATTCTAACATTAATACAGTGTAAACTTTGAAGAGGCTATAAGAAATATGCCCACCGCTGCTGATATGTCCATTCGAATTTTCTCGATGGGGTCCGGAACGCCGGAAAATGTGGATATGGCTCGATTCGCCAGGATGGCATCAACGACAGGGCCGCCCACAAGCTTTTGTTCAATAACGGTTTCGGTTTTAACCTTCGTACGGCCAGCCATTTCATTACCGAGAGTGTCACTTTGCGTCCAGCGCACACTAGTGCTGGAGCTAATTTTTGTTTGTACTTTTGGGATGTTGTCCTGGATCAAAGCTAGTTGCTCATCCTTTTTATCCAGTTCTTTGTCCTCTCGCAATATGGCGTTGGGTTTTACAACGGTGCCTCCGCACATAAACTTCCCTAATAGGACAAAATGGATGGGGGGACTCAGTGGACGATGTGTTGCCTGAAAAGATATAGTGTGCTGGGGCCTTTCTTACTAAAGTGAAAAGTGCAAACTTTGCATGGAAAAGTGAAAAGTCCTCTAAGCGAAAATGTCTAGCTCTTCACCATTGCATTGTACGTCTTTATCTGTCTCTGGTTGCCTACTTCACTTCAAAGAGAGAGACGCAGGGGAACGCCGCACACTAGCACCGAATTGATATGCATTTTCCAATGCATATCCAGTGGGAAATAACCAAAGTCTCTCTTCTTTTATTTTACGAAAAAGTGTCGACCGAGCGTTCAGTCTTCAAAATTGCATTTATCAGTTTTTAAAAATTAATATAATTTTTGGATATGTAAAATCTAAATGTGGCATTATATCTAGATTCAACTATTCATGAGGATTCCGACACATTTTTCAGATTTTTTATGCTTGGATTTTATGCTTTAAAAGTCGAAGATTTCAAATTTGCAAATTTTCATTCGATTGCAAAGTCTCTTCGCCTCTTTCGCTCTCTCTCTCTTTGAAGTGAAGTAGGCAGCCAGAGACAGATAAAGACGCACAATGCAATGGAGAAGAGCTAGACATTTTCGCTTAGAGGACTTTTCACTTTTTCATGCAAAGTTTGCACTTTTCACTTTAGTGACACAGGCCCCTGTACTCAATTTCGAACACAAATTTCAAATTCAAAACGACGAATTTTTAAAACGATTTTCGTATTCTATAATCTAAATATTTTTCGGTGTTCTAGAAAAAAAGTTGTTTTCGAGGAAAAATCTTTTACAATGCGGTATGAGTCGTGGTCAAACTCTGTCCCCAGGTCAAAACCCCCGGTGCCATTTTCCCCATAACTTTTTTCTGGGACATTCTTTTCCTCTGGAAGGAAGAGTAATAGCTCATATCAAAGCTAAGACTCTGGGCTACAGATAGGTATATTGCACGCCGGATCTCGATTCAAGATTCTCGAGATTAAAGTTTTTTGTTTTCTCGGCTTTAAATTTTGAATTGATTCTCGGCGCATTTGCACCGTAGAAATTCCACCGAAAATTTCTTTAGCCCACTGACACTTCCTAGAAGAAGTATAAAAAAATTACGCCGAAATTATGCCCGAATTATTTTCATTAATAATTTCGGAATTTCATAATAACCTATACTGATAAAGAGTCTCAAAGCTGGAAGTTAAGAAACTTTGTAATCCTAAACTTTATAATTCTTTGTAAACCAAGAAACTCGTGCAATTATGAACAATTTGTGACTGCAAATTGTGGTTGCAAATTCATAAACGTAAATTGTAATGTCGCGAAAACTCTGAGTTCTGTCTTCTTTACTTCCAAAAAACCATTTTCAATACCTGAACGTTATAATTTTTCCGAAGCTCACTGCACTCGCCGTCGGCAAAGTTGCAAGTTCCAATATAGACTTTTAGCGCCTGTCCAGGTTCTTTAGGTTTGTGTCTTAAAATTTCCTTAATGGGAATGGTCATTTCGATTATGTTATGGCATTCGGCGTGCTCTATCTCCATCTGAAATGGAACATAACTGTTTCACAAATTTCAATGAAAAACGAACCGGTGTAATTTCGACTTTGACAATTTTAGGCTCAGTTCTCTGAAAACTCTTCTGGTTATTGCCTTGAATCAACGGCAGTTGTCTATGTTCCTCTTCGTCGTAGAAATATGCGCTTTCTTGATAAACTGTCTCATCTCCTAAAGGAATTCATAGCGGTTATTCAGTTGATTGAAATAGAGTCGAGTCTCTGATTAACGCGGGTCACGGGACCCGGCAAAATCCGCGTTAATATCAGACCCGCCTTAATCTCAAACGCGTTAATCCCAGACTTTTCAACTTCACAACCAAAATTCGCGTTAATCCGAGACTTTTAAATCATGGACTGGCGCGAAAATTTTGCTTTGAATTTCGAAATTTTTATTTTCGATCAAACACTTTGAAAGATGAAAAATATATTTTGAAAGCACAAATTATGATTGAAAAATTCAAATTTTTGGGAATATTTGTGGGATTTTCCGTAAATTTTTAATCAGCGTAAATCTCAACCTCATTTACGGAGCACGTTCTAAAAATAATCTCAAAACCGCGTTATTCTGAGACGCGCTAATCTGTGGGCAATCTCCAGGCAAATCATATGATCGAAATTCGGGAGCGTACAAAATCCGCGCTAATTTGAGACTCGTGTTAATCAGAGACTCGACTGTATTCGGAAAAGTGTGTCTCACATTTTTGGATAAATAATGTGCAACCATCCAATTTCCTCTGGTCGTTAGAGAAAAATCTCTCATACAGTAATCTTCAAAGTTTTGGTTTGAATTTGCGCGAAACATGTTCTACCTCTGGCGATCTTTCCGCCACTTACTTCAAAGGATTTTGCCCAAAAAGAAAAGATCTGATGCTATTATAAAACGAAAATTTGCCGAAAATGAGAATTATTTTTGTTATTGATTAAGAAAACTCCAACCTTCGCCGTTCATCATACGAATGTACGCTCCAAGGTCGATCTCATTGAGATCACCTTTTTTACACAACACCGTCCCATAGACAATAACGTGCCTTGAGAAGGAAACTTGGAAAAGACTTCCGAAGAGAAGGAATATCCAGGGAACTATAATGGTCATCCGTAAAGATGGCATCAGTCGCGCGAAATGCGGTTTCGATCGCGGACCTTAAATTTAATCTGAGTAAAAATGATCTGGACACTGTTCCAGCAAAGGAACACACAAATTTATTTAGGAGACACAAAACAGGTCACTACTAGCTGAGTTGGCGCCGGAGGCGCCAACTCAGCTAGTCATGTCCTATTAAGTATGGATATTGATTTCCAGCATGCTAAGTGCAAATTGCACCTCTTTTACTGTTTCTTCATCCGAAATATGCTGGTGCTATACTGTAGTTAGCATGCATGGAACACTTTTTACATAGATAACATGCATGGAATACTTCATATTCAGTTAACATGCATGGATATCATTTTTTCGTACTTGAAAATTTTTCTGAAAAATTTCGAAAAAAAATTATGCACTTTTTCATTGACTATTTCCGACTATTTAGATCATGGGGAGCATTTCTAGGTAGGTGCCATTTTAATGTTAAAAATTTTCATTTTTTACCCAAGAAAACAGTCACCCATTTGCGAAAAAAATTTTTTACCGTGTCGAAAATTTAAATTTACGTTGGATCTAATTAGACCCAGACACATAATATTACCCTGGCAAAACATTCATATCATGCCTAGAACATGCAACTCAAAAGTGACATACCCATATATATATATGGACATCGTCCACTTACTATATAGTAGGATATTGTAACGGTCGATAAGTTTGTAGGAAAACGACTTTGTCTACCACCAGATAAAATGGATTTTTTCTAGTAAAAAAAGGTTAAAAGGGACGGGCGTAAAATGCATAAAAAGTTGAATTTTGCCAATCCCTAATTTTTAGCGAAATCTGCACATTTGGGGAAAATGGTATATGGCAGTTAGGACACGATGACCCTTTAAATTTGTGCTTCAAAAATTTCCGTAAAATTTTCGAAATCAACAAAAAGACTCGAAAAATGATTGCGCAGTTTGTTTTCCATATTTTCGAGAAGCATCCCATATGTGAATCATTTGAAATTTAGGAAAAAAATAAAACAAGAATTTTCTCCACGTCATATTGGCCCATGATGGCTGGTCCTGAAGCGAGATGGAAAGAGGTGGGGCTCGTGACCAAGTCACGAGGTGCTCTCATCACTCAAATGGGATGCTATTCCCAATTATGTTTGGAATGGTGCACTTCTGTGGCAAAATTTATTGGCATGATGTATAGAGGCATGGTCACGTTCGAAAGTCACGTTACATTTTGTCACAAAAATAAACTAAAAACACAAAATTAAACAAAAATTTGATTGGTGCCGCGAAAATATTCCATGGGAAATGCAATACAAAATACCGTAAACACTAATTTAAGCCCTCCTCTAATTTTGTCCCCCTAGTAGGACAATTAAAAATGCTAAAAACTCAAATTTTTTCGTGCCAATTCAAACTTTTTGCAAGATTTGAGTTTTTTGCAAGATTTGGCAAAATTGAATTTTTAACTAAATTTTGCAAAATTTTTCCAATTTTTCCAAAATTTACCAAAATTCAGTAAATAATTCAAAAAAGTTTGGGCGTGAATTCAAGTTTTGAAATACGTGAAAACGTGACATCCGTGTGTCACGTGGGTCATGTAAAAGGGCAAGTTTCGCTGCGCCGCGCGGATCCGGGCGTGTGATACGTCAATCGCTTCGTCTCGGCGAGATAAGACGATTGGTACCGGTCTCGCCGACAAAGATCGATTCTGCCGGGATTTATGGCTTCCGGAAATCCGGAAAATCCTGGATGAACGTGGTCGCCGCCACGCGGCGAAGCCGCTGGGTGGACCTATGGAATAATAAACTAATTCCTACCCTAGTGTTCGATTGAATAATTATATCCCCGGGGCTTAAATGAGAGAGGTTATGGTATGTCGAATATTTGAATGTTTTGAAAATTTTATTTTTTATACGTTTTGTTTAGAAAAGCGAAGGGCTGGACGAGTTGATTAGCAAAATATTTTTCCTGAATAAAGTAAATAAGCCAAACATGTGGAATTGAGAGTCAACAGCGAATCGTGTCTGACAAGCTATGGACACCAACTTAAGAGATCATGCAAGTAAAGTCGGGAAAGAACAAGACGATAACAGGCCATGCTGATAAGAACAGGATGATATGGTTTGTCACAAACTTTTTATGGCAAATACTTTGTCAGAAAATGATTGAATTCAGTAGAAAACTTAGAAGAAAGTTTTTATGTTAAAATAGGTTGACCTAGCGTACCATCCGTCGTTATGATCATCCCAAAATAAAAGTAGAGGATAAAACGAAAATATTTTATGATAATAATTATTGAAACATTTAATAAGTATACAGAAATTAAAAATACTTTCAACTCATTTTACAATTATTTCAAACTAATGAAAGCAGTATTCTTATGACCGTTATGTAAAGGCCCACCTTTTAAATTTGTGTTTTCACAAACTTCCTACTAAAATTTCCGTTATATTTATAAAAACATTGAAAAATCAATCCACAATCAATGATTTTTTATTTGCCACCAAAAATTTTTCCATTCCAAATTTTCAATTTGCCATACTTGTTGGCCCTCAATCATCACGCAAAATAATTTGGCATGTCAGGTCTTGAGGCGCCCACCGACGAACATGCCCGTTTTCAGACCTATATTTGGAATAGCGCACCTGTGGTGCCAAAATATATTTTGAACACTACGTCAAAAAGGTCAGTCACGTTCGAAGGCACATCACTCGTGACCGCACACTTCTCCAAAAGTACCATTTTCTGTTTGTAGATGTGCCTCTGGCATCGGAATTGTTGGACACGCTCGAAAATGAGAGACCGTTCGAAGATACATCACCACTCAACAAAATTGACTGTTGGGTACATTTTCATAATTTAATTTTTTCCAATATTTTAAGCCAATTCTTTTTCTGATGAAGCGTACCCCTTCCTCACGCCCCGGACCGGAGTTCGCTCTACCCAATCACATTTTGCTTATGGGAGCTACATAAAAAGTATTTCCTGGATTTTTGCATATTTCGAAGTTTTTAAAATTCAAAGTAAAACATATAATATTTTTTAACATTTAAATTTGCAAAGTTACGCTCCGCCCGCTCGATCATGCTTTTCCTGATGAGTCGTACCTACTTTCTCTCGCCCCGCTCACTGAGTTCGCTCTACATTTAAATTTGAAAAAATAGGCCCCCACTCGATTATGCCTGGTAAAAACTCTGAGGCAATCAATTTCGCAATTCTCTCAAAAACAAATTGCCCCGGTTCCTCTGGTAGTTGGACGCTCTTTTAAATTTTTCTATTTGTACCCACAAATTTTTTTGTTAAAAATAGCATCGAACTCAATTGCGAGCGCTTTTGTTTTTCTGAATTTCTATACTCACATAATTACTATAAGGGGGCTCTCAGTTGACGAATGAAATAGAACCCCAAAATGGAAGGTAATATTCACAAAGTTCAGGAACATGTCAATGAATATGTAATGACGCGACCACGTGACACCAATCTGAAGTACAAGGTGTCCCAATTTTATAGCCCATACTTCTTTTTCGATTTTTGAAACACTTTTCCAATCATGTTGTACTGGTTTTTACACAATAAACTAGACACTTTAGGAATTTTTTTGGCACCAAACACACCATACCAGCTTTTTTAAAGTAAAAAAATTCATTTTTAAGAAAAAAAATTTTATGAGAATAAAAATTTACGGAATTTGGATTTTTTGTTTATTCTTTGAGCTATACGACGGTGATTTTTTGCACCCAGGGGTTTTCGGTTGCGCTGATTCGGAATCTGTAATTAGATTTTGACGGAAATTTAAAATTTTGGCGTATTTCTGGCATTCTGTAAAAACACTCGTTTTGTCGATAAATCGTCAAAAAGTGACATTTTTTCGAGCGATATTGAAAACTGACAGTAGATTTGGAATCAGCGCAAAAAGTTACCCTAGGAACGCTTTTGTAGAAAAAAAATCTATGGTTTATCAAAAAATCAATTTTTTCAGCATCCCGCGCAAAAAATTGATTTTTTGATAATTCAAGGAATTTTTTTCTGCAAATATCGTTTATAGGGTAACTTTTTGCGCTGGTGACAAATCTGCAATCAGTTTTTCAATAGCATGCGAAAAATCACTATTTTGGACAAAAACGAGTGTTTTTACAAAATGCCAGAAATACGCCAAATTTGTCATTACAGAAGAATGACCTCTAAGATAATTGTCACATAAGCAGTCTAACGAAGCGCCGCACGCGAACTTGTTGAAAATTTGGGAGAATAGTCAATTTTCATCGTAAAATGTGAAAATTACGAGCACCGCAGGTGAAAATTTTTGAAAATCGGCGAAGAATGTTTAAAAATTATAAAGCTAGCCTCACAATTGAGGGGATTGACGACATAATTGTTTCTGGAAACATGTCGTCAATCGCTCACAATGTCGAAAAACATTGATGAAATGTTTCCAGAAACATTCAGTCAGTCAAACAGTCAATCTCTATTGTGCGGCTAGCTTAATTATTTTTCGCTCTTTTAAAAATTTGAGAATTAGTTAATTGAAAATGGAAGGAAAAATAGTGCCGCAGGGGAAAATTTTTTCAGAATTACATGCCACAAATTGTGATAGAAAATTTTGAACATTCTTCCCAAATTTTCAAAAATGTTTTCCCTGCAGCATCGTTTATTCGTAATTTTCTCATTTTTCAATAAAATTGGCTCTATTCTTCCAAGTTTTCTATAATTTCGCGTGCGGCGCTATTTTTCCATCAATTTTCCAAGTCACATAGTTGAATGGGGCACTGGTTTGAACTATATTTTGAATAGTGCACCATTTGTGGCAAAACAGGACTTTTTTGACACCACGTGCGTACATCACATATGAGAGTGATAATTGGCCACATTATTCGTGACCTTGAAAATTTAAAAGCACAAAATTATGCAAGCGGGATATGCGCAGAGAAAAATTTCAGAGTTTGTTCAACTTGTGAAATTTGCACTTCCACTTTACCATTGAAAAATTATCTGAGTCATATAAGAGTATGATTTTTGGAAGGTTTGAATTTTTTGGCTATATACTGCAACGTACGATAACAGAATTATGAGGATGATTTCTACGATCAAAACGATTTATTAATATTGCAACGTTATTCGATCACCTGTTGGCTTAAATAGTACTTTAGAAAGATATTCCCGCTATAGTCCAAAATTAATTCTCGGTATTTTTCGAGGGTAAACAAACAATGAATGGCTGACAACAATGAATTTTGTATAAATGCCAGCTGAAAAATATGGTACAAAAATATAAAAGGTGCTGAAAATATTTGTTAAATACTTTATTGAATTCATAAGGACTTTGAGTGGAAATATTGCAAACAATAAATATTTAATTTTCTATAGCAAAATAATACAAAGAATAATAGTCCTTGTGAACCAATGGTTACTGTAAAAATATAGTGTGAAGCGACCAGTTTGGGAGCAGACAACGCCAAATATTGACATACCTGAAAAAGGTAATTTGATGAACCATTAAAACCAAAATAAAAATTTGCTAAGTCGTGATCGGAACTCTTATGACTTGGAAAATATTGAGTGCATATTCGTGTATATCTCGTTGAGTTAGATAGATTAATGCTAGGGCTTGGGGATTTGGAAGTTGGGATGGAAATGGACTGGATTTGTGGCTACGCAAGCCTGGAGCCCAGTCCTAAATCCAAGCCAGGCTAAAATTTGGTAAAAACCGCATAATTTGTAATAACAATTCAAATTCACTCGAAAAAATTAAATATAGGGGGCTCCTAATACAGGGAATTCGGTAACTAGCAAAGAAAAATTAAAAACTAACTAACATAATTGCGCCTATTCAAACGGCTTGAAAACTTACCCAAGGAGCTCCCAGCATTAATTGCATGCACAATAACAAGACCATTTTGTTGAGACAGTTTCGAGTAGTTTTTCCGTCATTTGACGTTGATGATTCATCAACTTTGTCACTACTGCTGCTGGAAACAATACTAACAGTTGCCGTTACCACACTTGCTTGGGATGAAACTCCAGAGACCTTTTCTTGTGGCAAAGTTCTCATCGAAATTTTAACAAGACCAATCACTGCATTGAACACAACGAAAGAGAGCGGCACAACTACTGCAGGTACAACGTAGTCGGGGCGGACCCAGCAGCTGAACAACAAATTTTGTGAGGAAATTTTCAGGATTGGTAAAAATCTTACAAAGAATCCTTGCGAGTGAAGAATCCCGGCATGAAAACGCGCAATAACATGACGTTGCTTATGGGACATACTAAAGAAATTTTGTTAAATTAAACCTCTGATGGCTCTATCCTAAAATTTTTATATAGGTTCTTATGGTTTTTCCTATTTTCAATAGGCAGGAGAAACCCCTAAGCATCAAGTTATTGCTTTATTTTAAACACATTTTTAAACTGAAACATTACCGATTCCAATCAGTATTATGCATCTCTTCCCAGTCGCGCAATGGGTTACCCTCTCAAGCAATGGCCTTCTCGTGTCGATTTTCAAGGTATTCAAAAATTGTAACGTTGTGATGCATATACAGCTAAAAATAAATGTAAGAATATAAAAATGACAAAAACTAAAACACGAATGAAGGCGATAAAAGACAATTGAACCTAGTAAATTTATGCCAAAATATAGTTTAAGTGTTGTGCGGGGACCTCCAATGCGAACATTTGTTCTTATGACTAATCACATAACCAACGTCTAACTTTCTCTAACTTAATCTTATGCTTAAAATAATTCTTAGCTGGCTTTAGGCGTTCAACTTATAAGGGTATACTTAGATTTAGGCTTGCGGCCAAAGTAAGACATAGATGAGATTTGCGCGAAGCAATTTGGAACTAGGAGGCGCGAGTACCAAGTCCCCATTATACAATTTAAACTTTACCCAAGCAAAAGTGCATAGTTTATCAAAGCTGCAATTTCGCATGATATCGGCCAAAATAAGTCTCTTGAATCCACAAACATCGCAAAACATATGTGAAACAGAGCGAGTGTTACGTAGTGAACGAATCTTATGCAGTTTTCTCTCTGATTCACCCTTTTGCGTCGGACCTTATCCCAATAGTTGCGGTTTGGAATAATCCTATAAAGTAACTGACTCATTTGTACATGAAATGTTTCTTTACCATTTCGCCATCAAACAAGCGATTAAAACAAGCAAACCGCTGAACGAGAAAAAATTCAGTGTAATAGAGAACTGGTTCAAAACGCTGTTGCAAAGAATCGGGTCCATCTCTAAGCCATCCTGAAATTTGTAAATAACTGTTGACAGTTGTGTCTCTCATTTCACTCTGCGCGACTGGAAAGCGCTGGAATGTTTCTGTCGCGCTGGAAAGCGCGACAGAAACATATTGCACTCTGCCATGGAAGCATAATCAGAAATGCTTAAAAACGACGAAATCATGTGCATTTTTGCTATAGATTTTTTTGAATGGCCCCTGGAATTTGCCAAAGAGAACTTCCAAGATCGGGGCTTACTATGAGGACTGAGAGTTATGACATACTATAAGAATCAACATACTTTACAGTGCTGTTCCATGAGAAATTTTAGGGTGTATGGTACCAGTATTTGACCTTTTAACGCGTTTCCGGGACAACACTGATACTTAGACTTAGTTCCCGGGTTCTTACCACGATAAGTGTGAAATCAGTGAGATGCCCAACATCGTATTGATAATAGTTTCCAAAAATTCTCGTTTCCGCGACTTCGGAGATGACCCAATTTGTTCCAGCCCAATACGCCAATTTTACCGAGCCATGTAAAGGAGTTGTTACCTCAATTTTTTTATCATTAATATTTTAATAAACTTTTTTCTCTTTACCGCTTCCGCTGGGTATACGATCCTTGCCATAATTTTATGTTCTCCATCAACAGAAATTTGGTGAACTTCTTCCATGTTCCATTTCTTCAATAGGGTTGCACTGACTACCGTGGCTTGCTCAGGTACATGTATTCTCGGCTCACAAGGATTTCTTTCGTTATCATTAGTGGAAAATAACGCTGGGTTGTGGAACATGTAGTAGACTATTATGAATTCTAAAAAAGTGTAGATTTTTCCGGGGCTAAATTACCTGTTTTTGGTGCTAAAGCCATTTTAGAACTCTAGAATGGGTTCGTTAATATTTTAGTAAATTCACGCTTTTTAAACTTTAGATTTGGTGCCAGAGGGTCATTTTATGGAAAAATACCTCTTTTTCGTCTAAAATTGACATTTTTCGAACTAAAGTTTTTCCTCGGCAGATTTTTGCACTCGGCGGCTTTAGGGGGCGCTGTATTCCAGTCGAACACAAGTTATAGGATCTTCTGACTGTTATAGGATCCATAGCCGCGGCCTAGGTTCATTACTCGTAAGGAATTTTGAGTACGGAATGCAAAAATTCTTCACTTTTGGATTGAAAAGCATTTCGCTTGATGTTTCCAATATTTAAGTTCAACCTTGTTTTTCACTCTCATTGCACACCGTTTTGCGCGGAACTTCAATGAAAATTCTAGTGAAATTTTGGTGTGTTGCCAAATTATCAGGAAATCGTATAACGCCTTTCATTATTGGCCATTCTTGCGCAGTGTCAGCCATAGAGCAATTTACACTCTTTCGTTGCACAGCAAAGCTTTCGCCGCTTTTGAAGTCAATGTCTGATTGTGAACTTTTCGTTAAAGAATTAAGCGATTTCAGCAATCTAAAATACGAAAAATAGAGACTATAATTGCGAAGCTTATGCAACCTTGAAGCCATTCTCGGTGTTACGTTCATTGATGCTCTGCTCATTAGTACATCCAATTTAGTAAGGACGCTAGTTACTACCTGAACATAATTGTCTTTAAAGTGCTCATTCCGAAATTCATTGTAGTCAAGGCTGCCGACACATGGACTGGCTCAAAAGTTCTTTGTTTGTTTCGAAATCAAGTTTCGCAAAAGAGATAAAATGAGAGAAGAGGCAGGATTTTTCCTCAGCTTGTTGCAGGTAAACCAGTCTAGTCCCGAATAGGGTTGCACCGAGTCCCTCGAAGCTCTAGATTAGAAATTTGAGATTATCCGTGACACGAAACTCGACTCGAAGAATTTTCGGCCGACTCGGCGCAACCCTGGACCCAAAGCTAATGTGATTTGTACAAAAAATGCGTATGTTTGCAAATTGTAAAACAGACGCGTTTTGTTGCTCAAGTTCAAATTCGCTAAGTTTATATCCGCTTTGGCACCAAGAGTTGGGAGACCGGAAATATCATTTTGGTTAACAAGGATCGGACCCAGGAGAGTTCTTTTGGCTTGCCTTAGGCAAGCCAAACCAAAGCCTGTTTCAGGCTGGTTCAATCTTACTGGCTCTAGTAGATTTCCATAACATTAATCAAAACTTTTTTGCTAAATTATGTTAAATTTAATTTACTTAATATAAATTTAATTAATTTACCTCGTGTGATATATTCTTTTGTTTCGATATTATTTCTATTGCCTCACAAACATTTTCCAGATTCGAAGAGGAAGTATTGAAATTTTCGTCAAAAATAAGCTCTGATACGAAATGTGTGGTCGAGGTTTCGATACTAGTATCATAAGTAAATGCAATGGGTTCTTCACTCGTCGAGTCGTCTGTCACTGAAATTCACCTGAACTTATAAGATTTCCTAATTTGGTCAGCAAACCTTCACTCATTCCTTTTGTCGGTTTTTGTCTCAAGGTACCTTTACAAAACTTTTCTGTGACATTGCGTCTCATACATACGCAAAACTGTCGTGATTTGTCGCCATACAGGACCTGTGACTCATAGAAACATTCCCCGGGATTGTATAGTTTAGGCCACTTCAGCCAGTCAAACATAAGCAATGGTTGCCATATACTTGCCTCGTCGACATTTGTCTCATTTGACACATATACAGTAAAATTGTCACAGGACTTCCGCATATTGAGAAAGAAAACATCATTCTTGCATATACTCAAATAAGAGAATTGGCCAGGTATATTCATTAACCAGATAAATCCGAAGCTAATTGATGATAATTTTCAAAATGTTGTCGGTCCCGGAATGAAAACAAAGGCCAGATTCGGATTTAGCATTGTCGAAAATCTCCGGATGCAAAAGTTCCCATGGCTAATTTTTTAAACTGAAAAAACATTTTTTCTTTAAAAACCGTCTGACTAGAATTGCTTAAAAACAGTTTTCATAGCGAAATGTTGAGCCGAGCAATGCTTAAATCAATCGATCGGACAGAGACTTTCGCACAGCGCCGCGACCCAAAGGACCACACACGTCGATTGTCAAATTTGAGGCGTTTTGTAACCCCGTGTATGTCGACAACACTAGACTACAAAATACCTCTCTACACTCTAGCACAACAGTCCTATTAGCAATGAAACTGTGGTGTTGTGTCATTTTTAATCATTTTTTAAAATTTAATTTCTCACGGTGAGTATTGATAATCCATTTCTTCGGGCCTCGATAGTGTCGAATTAGTTCCAAATGCAAAATAAATGTTGCTCTGATTTTGGCCATTTATGAAAAGAGAAGCAGAGTGACACCATATCGATCCATACATTGTACGGTTATTTGTGTCCATTTTGAAGTAGTACTCATATAGTCGATCACTTGTCCAATTACCAAAAAAGTGATAATCTTAAAAGCATTACTGTAATTTTATATTGTTTTTACTGAAAGGAACAAATGTATTTTTTCTAGAAAAGAACTTTTGACATTAAAACAGTTATTTCCGATTTTTGGTCTACTGTCTTATATAAAAAGGTAATAGGGCGATAAAGCTTGTATTCATTTGCACCTTATCTTGTATGTTGTTGCGGTCCATCCATGGATCAGACCAACTTGACGCTACGGGATAAGCGGGTCGGATCAAGCTCGGAACGGCAAATTCGAGCCGGGATAGTACCCTGCTAGTCTTTGTGCCGAGACCAAGCATTTTTCGCACTTGGTCCAAGGGTTCTCACGTGGCCCTGTGTCAAGATGGACTAGCCCGCGTCAATATGGACTACAACATATATAAAAGTAATAGGGCAATAAAGATTGTATTAATTTGCACTCTTATCTGTCACCACTCCTTTAAGGTCTTATTAATCATGAGCCTAGAGGTATATTACTACACGGATTTGTATGATCAAAAGGTCTTTCGGAATAGTCATGGTTGGAGATTTTGTTACCACAGAGGGGACGATTTAACGAGACATTTTTAGGAAAATCCGCTTGGGACCAGCTTGTGTGTTAACGATATTTTTACAAACATCTAATTTGGTTGGCCTGGCGCCAATTTTCACAATGCTTAACAATTGGCCCAGTAAACTCCTGGGATGAATCGTCGTAGGGCAGTAAACCCATTCAGATACACAATAGGCACCATTGTAAAAATGGCTGTCCGACAGTGGCGCACCCAGGGGGTACAGGAGTACGTACCCCCCAAATGGGAAAATTTTTAAAAATGAGTGTAAATTAGTGCAAATTCCATAGGACGCACCCGCGGCTCCGCCGCGGACCACCCCTCGCCATCAGTATGCAAGAAATGACAATTTTGAATGGTGCCCCAAAATTTTTTCCCCCGGCCTTAACTCGCCGGGACCTACAAAATGAGCTATCGTACACCTCCGTAGCTGAGCGGCATGGAAAATTCTGTTGGCAGCTGGTGTCAGAGTGCGCCTTAGAGGGACTCGATTTGGGCAAAAATTTGCTCCAGTACCCCAAAACCCAAAAATGAAGGGTCCCAAAAATCCGGTACCCTCCCCCCAAAAAAAATCCTGGGTGCGCCCCTGGCGTCCGGCCAACCAAATCGATGTTTACAGAAATATCGCTCAAGACGCAAGTTGGTCCCAAGCGAATTTGACTGGAAAAGCATCACTAAAGCTTCGCCATCGCTTCTACTTGCATAAACGAAATCCAATGTGTTTCCTAATATATGAAAAAAACTTACATTGGTCACCCTCGCTATACAATTCTGGTTCAAAGTACTGCCGGCTATTGGTTGTACAAAACGATTTCGCATGCTCATCGGTTGCGCAGAAACATGCCCTTTGTCTACCTCGATCAAATGAAGAGCAATTCTCTTGACTGTCATTAAATTGAAACTTGTGCCCATCCACAATAAGCTGGGCATTTTTATCAAATTCCATAATAAGCTGTAGCCGTGGTCGAATTGAGTAACCATATGGATAGATTGATGTTAAGTACAGATATACATGACGTATTGGAATGAATGTTACGTTTTCGAAAAGCATTGAACTTTCATTACACAAACTAAAATGCAGAATTTGCATTCTATTTAAAAAACAAGTCAGAACATTGTCAGTATGTTTTATGAAGGAAAATTGAGTTTGTCACTCCAAGTGACAATTTTCATATAAAAAGTTCTAAAAAAACAATACTTGGTGCCACCTCATCATATTTTCTGTAACTTGCCTTCTGTTCTTGCTAAAAGGAAACGGATATGTTAGTTCCACATATGCGTTTGCCAAAGTTTCCTCTTCGTCTAGTGGGACAGGTGACGAGCATGAAAACAATGCATTCCTCGTTTCGTTGTTATACGTGACATTCATAAAGAAGGAATAGCATTGATCTAGATCGCAAAGTTCCAAGTACCCATAATGGTTTACTGAAATCATAAATGAGACCGGCTCTCGACATATTCACCAATTTCTTCGAACAGTAATTTCTTGAGATTCTTAGAAACGTGGCACAAATTGAGGCAACCAGACGGAGATTCCCTTATCAAAGTTAAAAAAAAATTTTGTAACTTGGGATAAGATTAAACTACGCACACCTTTTAATTTCTAAATGAACTCTTACAAAATCCATATAAAAACCTTAGATACGCCATAATTTGATTTTCTGCCTAATTTTAGCTAGTTTAATTTTAACTTCGACAGGAAAAATAACATGATTATACATAAATTTTCTATACGTTTTTTTGTCGAAAAGGTTACTCAACATAAAAAACGGTACTTACTTGTTGAGCTATCGCACAAGCACACAAGAATGGACGATATTAGGAATAAATTATGAATATAGCGGTAAAGGCTTGATTTAAAATGCATTACGTGGAATTAGTTTCCCAGGTTTCACGGTATAATAATTTTAGATTTCATTTCATTTTTTAGAATTACTTTTCTGCACTTTCCCACATTTTGAGAAAATTAATCGCTGAAATGCGTGTCGCGAACCGCGAACCAAATAATATTTGTCTTGAGCGGAACACATTCACTTTTCAAATGTTATATTTTTCCTTTGCTTTAAACTGTTAGCATAGCTTCTTCCTGTTTAGCATTAGCTTTCTTTCCCAGGCTCTAATGCATTCCATCTTATGTTTTGATTGTGAAATATGTTGTAATGCCTTTCCTTTCCTTTGCTCAAAACCATTTCACTTTCAGTTGCGATATATTTGCTAAAAACCTTGCCGCTCATTTTATTGCTCGCGACATGGGGGCTGAACGGATCACCAATGATCACACTCTCGATGGTCCCTCTCGCATCAGCAAGGGATCAATCAACAATCAAAAGCTCGTCCAAGAAGAGGTCAAGGCGCCGCAGCACCAACAACAACAGGCACTGGTCCTAGCCTACAAAAGTTGTGCTCACTACCCACTTCATATCCCATTGGACCGGCCACCTCGCTGGCAGGAATATCCGCCGCCTCGCAAAGGTCATCCAACAAAGCGATCGACTGAGACAAGGAACTGTCAGCTGCAAACGGGCAACAATCAACAACCCGGATAAACCACGGCCGCATCACTAGAACAAGGGCGCACATACAACACCATTCCGACAACAACACTTTCTGGCTCGGGAATGTCGCGGACTGAGCCGCGAGTATGTCCTACAGATCAACAAGGAGCGCCTTTGGTGGGCGATGGTATAGTGGAGAAGGAGTTAGCTAAGGGCCCAAGGCGAAACGAGCTCAACACCCCCCGGAACCCACCATTTTGCTATTCACGGGCAGTTGGCCGCGTCTGCTCGCGACAATGCGAAACCAAATGATAATATTCACAGGGGATTAGAGGTGTTTCTGGGCATTAGTGCTCTCTAATTCTCGTAAAAACTGTACAAAGATAAGAAAGGAACACGGTCATTGGTTTCCACAAAAGTATCTTAATTTCTAGATGAAATGAGAAATTACTTTGAAACTAAAAGAAGGAAACTAAATGAAGGAAAATTTCTCGACACATTTCAGCTGACCAAATATTTTTTATAACGACATATTCCTAGCATTTTTTAAATTTATAACAAACCTTCACTCATTCCTGTTGTCGGTTTTTGTCTCAAGGTACCTTTACAAAACTTTTCTGTGACATTGCGTCTCATACATACGCAAAACTGTCGTGATTTGTCGCCATACAGGACCTGTGACTCATAGAAACATTCCCCGGGATTGTATAGTTTAGGCCACTTCAGCCAGTCAAACATAAGCAATGGTTGCCATATACTTGCCTCGTCGACATTTGTCTCATTTGACACATATACAGTAAAATTGTCACAGGACTTCCGCATATTGAGAAAGAAAACATCATTCTTGCATATACTCAAATAAGAGAATTGGCCAGGTATATTCATTAACCAGATAAATCCGAAGCTAATTGATGATAATTTTCAAAATGTTGTCGGTCCCGGAATGAAAACAAAGGCCAGATTCGGATTTAGCATTGTCGAAAATCTCCGGATGCAAAAGTTCCCATGGCTAATTTTTTAAACTGAAAAAACATTTTTTCTTTAAAAACCGTCTGACTAGAATTGCTTAAAAACAGTTTTCATAGCGAAATGTTGAGCCGAGCAATGCTTAAATCAATCGATCGGACAGAGACTTTCGCACAGCGCCGCGACCCAAAGGACCACACACGTCGATTGTCAAATTTGAGGCGTTTTGTAACCCCGTGTATGTCGATGTATGTATATCCCTCTTGTCGGTTTTTGTCACAAGTTACCTTTACAAATTTTTCTGTGACATGGAGTCTCATACAAACGCAAAACTGTCGTGATGTGTCGCCATGTAGTGAAGGCACTAAGAATATTTTTAGCACAGTGAAAATCGGTTTAAATAATTATGTTGAGATATAAAAGTAGATATTTTTTCAACCTTGAGCGGTTGCTTTGCTTTTTCAAAAGACTCGGAAAATTCCAGTATAATTTATTCCAGTAAAACTAAGTATGGTTAATATAACTATTCAAAGTAAAAGTAGTATGTTCAATTGCAAAACAAATGCAATCACTCTAGAATGTAGAGTCTATATCGCAGTCTTTGTCAAAATACAAAGAAATTTGATATTGAATTGATGTGTTTGAGTTTCGTCAATTCGACGCTAAAAAATTTCAGTAAACTAATTTTTCTTTCGCCGCAAAATTTAAAAAATTTTTGCATTTTATGTAAATGCAAAAATGTACATTTATTAGTCCTTTGGAGAAGCTGGAAACCCTCTCGCAACAATGGTTACCAGAAGGTGATAGTGTATAGACCGTGGTGGAAGTTGAAAGGAATAGATACTGTAGTGATTTGAGTCTCGAAGAGGCGATTAGAAGATGGTCCAGCTCATTGCGATACAGTAACGAGAATACTTGGTAAAAATCATCTGTGAAGCAAATTTTCGCATGCTAAAATAAAAAGGCGTAAAAAACATCAAGAGCTTAAAACATATATTAAAATTCGCTCTATCCGGTTGCTTGTTCAACCTTACCTGCGCTGTTGATCATTGTCTTGGCTATGTTCAACAACCAGGTGGCCAGTTTTAACAGCGGCTGGAGCTGGTGGGGCACGTTTCAAGCATTTATGCTTGAACGCTTTTTTCGTCGCCGATAAAAACGGCCCTCCACTATCTTAAGAGGATGATGAAACGTGTTTTCAAAGTCCGCTCTGGTCCCGTAGGCAGAGATTCTCTTCAGCTTTTTTACGCTGCTTTTTTCCACAGCAAAGAGGGTGGGGAGGGGGGGGGGGGCGGTTTGAAAATTTTCTCCCCTCGCGAGATGAGAAAAGTGTCATTTTGGGCGTTTTCCATAAAATTTTAAAAAATTCGCCACTTCAAAAGTATAAAAAGCAGAGTGACCCAGAATTGCCTCGTGAAGCGACAGGGAATATAAAAAGCACAACTTGTATGGTCAAAAGCCTTCACAACGCTAAAACACTTTGGCGCGAATTCAAATTTTGCAATTTCGATTTGCGATTTTTGGGGGCCCTGCAGCCTGAAGGCTTTCCAACGACACCTCACTTGCCCGGATTTGTCGACGGAATGGTGGCGAACAATTAGTGGACATTTGGACCGTAACATGACGCTGCCGCTTAGTATTGAGGGACTTCAGAATTTTTTAATACCAAACTCACCATACCATCTCTTTTTGAAATAACAAAACGACGTTTCCAAAAAGCGACGTTTCCGAAAGTGAAAATTGTTATTTTCGCAGCAAAAATTTTCTATGGAATTCCCAAATTTAGGTAACTTGATTTTGCATTTTTAGATTAATATGGAAAAAAGATTAGTTCAACATGAATTGAACATTTTTTCAACAAATAGAGTATAAAAAATTGGTAGCATTTTTCAACACCACATTTTCTTAAAATTTGAAAGAGTGAATATACAAGGTTTTAGGTAGTGTAGTGGCAAAAAATGTTCACATGATTAAACGAAAAACCATTCTGTAAAAGGTGTTTAGCAGATATCAAAATGCAGCATAAGATTGAAAAAATCGAATTTGAAAAATCGATCTGGAACCGTGATCTTTGATCTTTGAAATTCGGGATTTTAATCTTGAAATGGAGTCTTAAGAGCGGAAATTTCACATATGAGTTCCGTAACTTTGATCTGAGTCCGTTAACAGAAAGGCGATAGAGTATTTTTTCTCTACCTATCTGTCAGTTCCCTACACACTGCTGTTATTGGCCCATTTATCAGATAAGTTTCTCTTTACCTATACAGGGATAGATTGCGGCTCCGAGGCGCCCATATACTCTCTTGTTATAACTAAATTGGGCCCTATATGAGTATATGCGTGTCCCAAATCAATAGGGGGACACTATTGATTTCTTACAAAATTTTTCCGAAAATGATTTTTTTTAGAATTTAGAACCATAGGGGGACCGGGGCGTTGTGTCTGTCCACTTCACGATATATTCTCATCAGGTCGTGTTATTCCCAGGAGGTCAGATATTTTCCGGGCGTGATGCTACTTAGTACAAAACAGTTTTTCCCACCAATTTTCCTAATAGGTCTCCCTACACAGACGGGTTGCTGCGAAACAGCATGCGCTTTCCTAGTTAGTGGTATAATGAGAAATAACGTTTTTGTTTGAGTAAAATAGTACACCTTTTGCCCTCAAAACCACAAACTTACGCAAAATTTATGTGCAAAAAACTTATTCACATTGAATGACAAACATGAACGCGGTTTAATATTTTGAATGATGCGGATTATGTAACCGGGACATATGATAACGCAAAGACACAACAATGACATCTAATATCATTCAAAATGATATCCTGTAATTTTGGAACCCGAGTACTAACACCCAGTTTGGCTCAAGTAGTTTGAGAAACATAAATTTCATTTTCAATAAATCGATGTTAAACGAAGATATTTTGCCTTGTTTAGCCTGCAAAATATTATAACAAAAACTTTTGAAAGTAACTGCTCACTTCTTCAATAAAAAATCTAATAATAAGATACTCAAATTCCGTGCTCGTTACTCTGTGGAATTCAACCTTAGAGTCATTTGTAGAGCATAGGCTGGTGGTGGAGTAAGTACAGGCTCTGTGGTGGTCCCGGGATAACACCAGACGCCATCAGTTTTGTTTGGGAGACAGAAACCTCAACTTTCGTCCACGACGCGTTATTTTCCAACTTCTTGAGTGTCTGGAATGTCTGGAATCTGAATCTGATCTAATAGCTCATTCGATAGCTAACAGTTTCCAGGCTTCCCGAAAATTGTCAGATTTTAAATTCGAAAATTTTAATTTGCGCCAAAACTTAATTAACGTGTTTATACGTACTTATTTTTGTATGATACTTGGGCAATGCAGGTGGGGATTTGCCGGGGGTTCCAGAGGAGATTGACCATAACTTTTTTACTTTCACACTAGGGGTAGTAGGTGTTTTTGTAAAAATGTAGCGGCAAGTGTCTAATTTCTAAAAATCCAAGAAAAAAATTTTACCCCCCCCCCATTTAACCCCCTGAAAAGTCCAACCCCCTCTGGAAAACCTGGAAAAACACGATTTTCCAGAGGGGGTTGGACTTTTCAGGGGGTTAAATGGTGGTAAAATTTTTTTCTTGGATTTTTAGAAACTAGACACTTGCCGCTACATTTTTGCAAAAACAACTACTACCCCTAGTATGAAAATAAAAAAGTTATGGCCAATCCTCTCTGGAACCCCCGGCAACTCCCCACCTGCGTGGCCCAAGCATGACGAATATTGGATCATATTGATTATTGTGCTGAATATATCAATGCTTATATTAATGTGGCTAATCTAAATCACTGCCATATAACACAGAAAAATACACCAACATTGCTTTCCTTATGCTATGCTCTTTCTCCTCCTTTTGAAACAAATGTGTTGCCGTCTTGCTGAGAGGAAACGATGGCACCAAAGTCGTCGCCGGCTAATGCTACCACCATGAGTTATAATTTTCTTTTCAATATATTTTAACATTACACTACAATTTTACAAGGGGCAGTCTCACGCGACATCTACCATCTCGTATGAATTATATTGCTACTCATTCGCTATGTTGACATTAATGTTTATAAAAAATAATACAGCAAATTAGTTTCTACACTGTCTCCCGAACTGAAAAGGTTGAAGAATTTGTACATTACGCATGTGAGAAATACTGCGTTGTTCGACAAATAATGTAAGATCTTTTGGAAACTACAAAACATTCCCATAATGAAGTTTCGTCTGGTTGTGGGAAAATCGTAGTATGGGAATGTTTTGTAGTTTCCAAAAGATTTCACGTTATTTTATTGCTCCAATTTTTGTCGACGCGATTTCCTATTAAATTTTGCCGACACTTTAATTGCCGATGTGAAAACTGGGTAAAAAATTTAATTTTAAAAATCTTAACGTCAGGTTCGGATTCAGCGCATCCAAAAACCCCTAAACCGTTCTCCCCGTGAAATTTTGAAAATTAGAATGCAGCAAATATCCGTAAAGTACTGAAAATAGAGTTGGTTCAGTTCTTCGTCATCTCGGCATCACTTCAAAACAGGTGACAATCGATTCTAGTAGCGAAAATTTCTTTTCTCCTCACTTTTTCAAAAGTCTGCCGAGTTATCTGCGATGCTTTCATTTTGACAAACTAACTTTTTTGAAAAATTTCCACTTCACCGATATTTTTTATTCAATATCATTGAAATTTAGAATTTTAAAGAAAGATTTTAAAATATCCAAAATTTTAAACAATTGCATACAATTTGGTAAAATATACGCTTTGCAGTAACCAAACATTTATTTATTTGCCAGATATTTATTTATTTGTCACCTTTACAGTTGGAATTCAAATTTGTCAATTCAAGTTTTTCTCGAAATATATAAAGTTTCGGAATTCCTTACCGTTATTGAAACTGATCTTGGTTTCGGGTTTCGGAAAAAAAAAACGTTCCTAAAATTAACACAACTCAGACCGCTGATGGAGGTGCGCGAAGCGCAATGCATGCACTGTTTCGTTTGTAGCCTAGATTGGCATGAAAAGGCATATTTGAGAATTTCCAGCGATATATCCTGTGGACATTACTTCAAGCAGAATGCGAGGTTCGCAAAAATTCGGATTCGGACATAGCGTTGAGCAGCGTTAATCAGCCACGTAAATCAGCGTTAATCAGCCACCGTAAATGGTTTGGTTAGAAAAATGACATTTGTTACAAAAAGTTTGTGACAAAAAGTTGCTTTTTGCATAAAAAATTAACTATGGTACCAATAAAAAGTGGAAAAGCAAATACCGTAAATCCTCCAATAAGTCCCCCGGGGGACTTATTGTTTCGTAAGGGTTTTCAAAAAAATTTTCAAATCTCAAAGTCAATTTTCTCCGATATTTTCAATGACAAAGTTTTGACATTGGGGTTTTTCTTACGTAACTCGACGAGATCTACACGAATATGCACTTAGTTTTTTTCGGGCGAGACCGCAAGTACGTTTGGCATTCTGTTTGAGGGGGGACTTATTTGAGGGGGGACTTAATTGAGGGGGGGGACTTATTGGAGGATTTACGGTATGTCTGGAACTGCCTTAAAAATCGAGTGGGAAAATAAAAACCGAATTTTTGTATGTCCAAGCCCATTAAAAAATTGCCAGCAAACCAAAATTCTCACCACATCACATTCTGCTAGACTTAACAATTAGTCTAAAGGGTTGTCTCAACTGGAATGCACTTTAAGTAATGTGAGAACGATACGGTTCCATGAAAATAAAATAAATAAACGAAAAGTCTGAGTCTGAGACTCAGACTTTTACTGAGTACAATGGCGCCGGACGCGACAGAATGCCTCCTAACAGACTTCTGAACTTCCCCGACCTGGGGTGTCATACTTGATATGGCTTATTTACGAAATCTGTTGATTTTGCGAGATTTGGCTTTTAAAGTTGCTATATTTTCGATAGTAAAACGTAAAATATGCCAACTTTAAAAGCCCAACTCTCATAAAAAATTCGTAAATTTCGATTTTTTTTTAATAGATTTTGACTATCCTCATCCGAATCTAACGCCAAAAAATTGGGTCACGTGATGTCATGTAAGGTTACATAACATGAGTCATAACTTTAAAAAACTCCAATCTTGCGGGTCTGTTGTGATCATAGTGTCTAAAAATGGTTTATTAAGCTGATTGATATACAAAATCGCAACTTGTAGCACTCAGTGGTATAGCACCTCCTCCTTATAAATTGTCTCGTCGTGTCTATTTTCGTAGATGAGCGTACCGACGTTAAACAACGTTTGGGCGTTAAACTACCTTTCTGGCGTTAAACTACATTTTTTGGCTTTAGACTACCTTTTAATCGTTCTTTTCCCATTGGTTCAGTCTTATTCCAGTTGCAACCAAACCACAGCTGGAGAAGGACTGGAGGCACTAACGCACCCAGGGGGGGTACCGGGGGTACGTACCCCCCCCCCCCCAAAATGGGAAAATTTGAAAAAAATGAGTGTAAATCAGTGCAAATTTGGGCAAAAATTTCGTCCGGTACCCCATCCCCAAAATCCAAAACTCGGTGGTGCCAAAAATCCGGTACCCCGCCCCTCCCAAAATGGGCATTTCCACTAAAACGTACACCTCCCCAAAAAAAAATCCTGGGTGCGTCCCTGACTGGAGGAATGGGAAAAAGAGCGAAGAAAAGGCGCGACTCGCGCTCAAGTGTAAACGAATAGATGACTTTATTCAAGTTTTTCATTGCAAATTTTTAGACACGTTCCATTTTTCAGAATAATGGCTACAAATGTCACGTTTGTTATTCTGAATCATATTGAAAACAGCGCTATATTATTGTCTAGTATTGTGTCCACAACCATATTTTCACATATAATATATTTATGGGCCTTTCGAAAAGGTTTTGGCTTGCGAGTTCGGAGCCTATCCAAGTGTATGATTAGCTACATGGCTTTTAACGTTATTGGGCTAATTTTTTCAGGTAAACCTATCTAAAATCTCAGCCGAGCTAAAATGGCTAAAACTAACCCTTATTAAAACCAAATTCGGAACAACATGATTCTGGCGTTCTGCCCATTTTGATTTTGCTGGCTTGCTTTGCAGAAAATTTCTTACCTCCAGGGCGTTTCAAGAAAACTAATTTCCAATTTGACGTCAAAATTTCGACAAAAATATCAAATGTTAGTATTTGAATATAATATTGAATATTTCCACTCGTAAAAAGAAAAGAATATTAAAACTAGCTTTTTGTCTAGCTTCTACAATAACACAATATAATATTTTTCAACTACACCAATTTCTTATTTACAGCACCCTATTTCTTGTATCAAACGCCGTTCTTTTCTAAAGATTCACATGAGCTGTATATGTGGCTATTGACCGTGGCAACCACATACCACCTCGTAATGCCCTTAACTGTCTTCTTTTTGGCATTAGAACGCTGCCTTGCAATTGAATATAAATTCACTTCGAGAACAGAAAATATTGTTATCGCCAGCAATATTACCTGCATTCTGTCAATCATTTCAGTCCATATTTCGTGTTTTCAATTTTACACCGGCACAATGGTCATAAGTGGGTACAAAATGATCCTTGGAGTTTTGAACGCGTGCGCATGCACGTACCTTTTTTGGAAAGTCAAGAACTTTCAAGTGACATTTCTTAATGGTTTTGAACAAAGCACGGTAAGCCTTATAGTATGTAAACAGCAGAAAATTGAAGGTCGATGAAAAATATAATATTCTTTCTTACCCTGACTCTACCTCATAGATATAGAAGTTCGCACATTTGGAGTTTGTTTGGTTCAAATATAAATTTGCAGTTTTCAATATTGATTTCTACAAAAATCGTTAGATTAAATTCGGATTATAGGGCCGGATTAGAGAGGTACCGTAAACTCTCTAACTTAAGCTCCCTTCTAATTCTGACCCCCGAGCTCGATTGAATAATTATATCCCCCTTTTCGAGAGGTATGTCAGTGTTAAGATAGCGCGTGGGTATACTCTTCATAGAGACAAAGACTTGAAAAAGGAAAAAATGGAAGAAAGAAGCAAAATTTCTTTAATGTTTGCAAAAGAGTATTTTGTCAATAGATTTTGTCTGGTTTTTTCAAATTTGCTTTAATTCCCAAGCAAGAATAAAAGAGAGAGTCTAGCAGCGAAATTTTAATTAACGCCCAATGACTAATCAACAGATTTTTTATTATAAATTTGATTTAACAATTAAGTAATGCTGTTATAGAGTCACAATTTTAAAAATACTATAGTGAAGTTCACTTGTGTGATGGAGCTCTGCTTGGAATTTCTTCCAAACCTCATTGCAACAATAATGGTCATTGTAAGCATTTCATTTATATTATCAAAATAGTATGGCAATGTTATAAATTTTTGTAGCCTTCTTTTCCGGAGTAACACAGTAATAATAAACATTAATAAAAATATTATCAGCAATTAATATACCATATTTTCTCTAATTAAACCCCTTTGGAGATAAGTGTTGTATGGCAAAAATAAAAATCGCTTTTCCAAAAATTTTTCGAGCTTTGGAACATAGAGCCCCCAATTTTCAATTAGGCCAAATAGGAATACGTTAGGGCAAAACATTTTGAAACAAGTCGAATGATTTGATGATAATGTCTTATTTTAGGCATGTAGAAATTTTGAAAAAGTGTTATATTATCCTCCTAGTGGGATGTGGGGCCTCCGGCTCCTGTATCGGAACTATCTATCAGCGTGTGGGTGCACTCGTGCCGGCTCCGTCTGGTTCTCCGCTCGCTCAGACTCAGACGGAGCCTTATCATCCTAAGCGTTTTTCGGGCGCTTAAGCTTAATTATGGCGGCCTGAGGGTTGTTGCGGAGCCTAAACCTAATTGGGGGTGCCTAAGAATTATTCTGGCGCTTAAGCGAAATTGGAGTGCCTAAGGGTTGTTCGAACGTTTAAGCCTAATTAGGGCTGCCTAAGGGTTGCTCGGGTGCATGCATATGGGGTTTTCGAGAGTGCTGATTCCAAAGCCGCGCTCCGTTTTTTGCCGCGGATATCTGTTTTCTGACCTGACTCTTTTGGGAGCCAAATTGGGCTGGCATTGGTATCTATTGATGGCCGAAGGCCATTCCGCTGACTGCTCACACACACCGCTGACCGCTCGGTGTGTCCGAGCGAAACGAAGACAAACCGGACCGAGCCCTTCCAGATGGCCCTTTCGCTGACTCACCATTCGCTCTGATTCACCCGTGTACCAGAGTTCCGAAGGTACTCCTCCTTAGCTGGTGTTGTAATAAATTTTATGTGATTTATTTTAGGCAGGAGCCGGTTTCGTTTTTACTTACACCGGCCCTTTCGTCTCAACAAGCCAATGTCTTAATGTTATGATTTGTGCCATAATTTACAACCGAACTTTGTATGCTAAATCGGGTAATGAAACAGCAATACACTCAGTAATTTTCACTCATGCCAGTAAATATAACATGTGAAACTTACTTTACGCGGCCCACATGTCACTTTTCTGGTGAAATTACAGGCTTTCAAGCGCGCGCGTTTTGAGTGGTAAACCACAAAAAGTGTTGCTTTGGTCAGTAGAGAAAAGTGGAAATGTTTGAGGAAAAGGATGGAAACAAAAAGTTCATAAAATGGCAAAAATAATCCAATATTTAAACAGTTAGCCAAAATAAGTCCAGAAATTTTGCATTAGTATCATGCCGCTTTTCCGTAGCCCTCTGTGATTTCCTCATAGCTGATGGTAAACATCTGAGGTGTTTCGCAGATCAATTCAGCGCTCAAAAGGCGCGCATTTGAACGGATCTAATTTTCCCCATAGAAGTGACACTTTGGATTACGCAAAGTGTATTTAATGGCGATAAACATTGTTTATTCTTACTATATATATAACTAGCGGCTTGGGACTCCTTACGGAAGACCGATTAAAAAATTTTTCTATATGTGTACTTATATGTTCTAAGTTCTCTCACATTCCAAGGGGGAAGGTCGGGCGCTCCGCGCCCGGCCACAGGACTGGCTAGCCTCCTGCGGCGTCTCGCAATATTTATGGGATAAGCACTGGATAGAATGCACT
This sequence comes from Ditylenchus destructor, assembly GCA_022814885.1. Taxonomy (NCBI): domain Eukaryota; kingdom Metazoa; phylum Nematoda; class Chromadorea; order Rhabditida; family Anguinidae; genus Ditylenchus; species Ditylenchus destructor. The sequence goes on from JAKKPZ010000230.1 coordinate 64,430, forward strand.
TGCCAAAAACACAAGTGGTAACACAAAGTGTTACCACTTGTTTTTATTGTCATTTATTCGATGTCATTTATTCGAGAACGTTATCAAATACAAAGGCCTCTACACAATTTCGTTGAATTGATGCGCTGTTCATTAACTTACTTCGTATTTTAAATAATTTTTACCTTGAATGCATTTCTGCTCATTAATTTCCGCCGCTTCAGGAGAACTACTAACGCTGTTACTACGATTGTGAAATCACAAGAAAGCAATAGAATTACTTGAGCGATAATAAATTTAAGTACAAACGCAATATAATCAACAAATTTTGGCGACATAAAGGCACACAATTCATAATTCTGAATCGTTAGAAGGGGATATCTCTGGAATGATAATTTTAAGATGCTGTATGTCTATGAATCGGGAAGCAAATTCGAAAATTATGAATTATGAATGAGACTTGCTGAGTAGGGCTGTAGTTCGCAAGTGCCCAAGCGCCAATTGTCGCAAGTTTGAAAATAATTATGAGCTAACTCACGTTTCACGTGGGTAAGCCCCAAATCTGATATTGCTAACCCCCTCTAAAATACGATTCTAGAGGGGGTTAGCAATATCAGATTTGGGGCTTACCCACGTGAAACGTGAGTTAGCTCATAATTATTTTCAAACTTGCGACAATTGGCGCTTGGGCACTTGCGAACTACAGCCCTACTCAGCAAGTCTCGTAAATATCTGATTTACCAGGAATAAGCCTCAGTAGTTATATTTTCGAATCGTGGGAGGGGCTTACAGTAAGAAAAAGTATATAATGACATGGTGGTTATTCAAAATATAATATTGTGTTAATAGTGCTGATGAGGTACAATGTTATGTAGTGTCAATACAATATTAGTTCAAATACTTTAAGGCATTTGTAGCAGATTAATGAGAAATATTTCTTCATACGCGTGTCATAGCGACCGTTTCCTTTTCGCCAGACAAATTTTCACACATTTTCCCACAAATTCTCGTATAATTGTTCTCCATTGAAGACTCAAATCCCAAGTCTCCCACCTTTTAAAATTTTGAAATAACTTAAAAAATTAAGATGAATTCCTCAACACAAGTTTATATTGAAAAGGAATATACTAAGTATTTGAATCTCGGATATGGTATCGCTGTTGTAATATTTCACGTCACGACAATATTCTTTACGTTTCATGTAATTTATTGCTCAAAATTTGTCAAGAAATCTACAAAGTTGGACCGTATTTCAAATTCGTTTTTTATATTTTTGGTCAGTCGTGGATTTGGAGCGATGCTAGCCGCACCTTATCAAGTGTATTTGACGGCCTACTGGTCAACAGCAGGTTAGTTAGCAGTAGGGACCGGATTTTTATGATTTTTCATATTTTTTTCCTGGATTCTACTCGCCGAGATAAGCATCGTACGCTAAAAATTTTTTTCCGGAGGGGTAAAAAAGTCATAAAAGTCATATTTCGGCACTTTTGGTCATAAAATCATAAAATATGACTTTTCTGACTTTTGCTTTTTTGACCCTAAAACCGACTTTTTTTAACCATTCAATGAATGCTTTATCGCTCCATTTCATCCTTCCTTTGTTCATGAAAGGTAGAATGCATGTTTTTCTTTGAAAATTGACTCCAATTATGATTTTTCTCTCTGTTTCTGAAGCTCAATATATTATTTTAACCTTTAAATTCTGTTGGATTGAAAATGATATTCTAGAAATCCGGAAATTTTCTGAATTTCACCTATATAGGGGTTTTTTGATGCAGGGAATCCGAATTTGAGGTCATGTTTTAGTTGGTCCCGCCACGAAAATATGGAAAATCGCTATTTTCGCCAAAAAATGGCCATTTGGCCATACGCGCCGATTCAGTCATGCGATGTTGAAAGAAGCTTTAACATCTACAAGACAATTTTGAGCGATAACAGAACCAGATTAACGCCACAAAATCTCGAAATGCTTGTATTCTGCAACTGTAACAGTGAAATTGCTTTGTTAAATGCTTAATTATGCGATTTTTATGCTTTTTTAGTGTCTAGAATAGATTTTGATAAAAAAATGAAATTCATATTTTTGGTCATATTTTGATCATATTTGGCGATTTTTTGGTCATAAAAATCCGGTCCCTAGTTATCAGTAAACATATCCAAGAAATTAAAGTAATAGGAACGAAGGCCCAAAACGTTTTGTTTTGGTTAACGTTGTTTCACAAATTTTCTTTAACTCTCGGAACCACGGCGCGCCCAAATTCTTAAATCGATACAATTTTGTTCTCTTCAAAACTATTGGGGGGCTAATTTCGAAATCACTTTATTCGACAAAAATAACTTTCCACAAATTATTTAGAAAGATACCACAAATGACTTAACGGTTGATACACAAACGAAAATTATTTTGGTTTTAGATGTCTAGTTTGCTGATTACTGAAATTTTTTGAAGGACACAGTTCAAACTTGCTAAATTTTAAAATTCCTGAAAGACGTCTGACAAATTTTTTAAGGTGGCAAGAATTACGAACCTTACGCTCACTTGTGGCTGGGTCTAGGGATGGTAATCCATGCATATCTATCTACTCTGTCCGCATTATTGTTAACTCTTGAAAGATGCTTTGCACTAGCCTTTCCAATGCGATACAACTCTCGTATAGCCAAATGGTTTCCATGGCTTGCATTAGCTTGCTTTATCTTGTGCTGTATTTTTGTCACCTTTTATATGCTTAGAGAAATTCCGCTGGATGCTGAAACTGGTTGGTTTATGTTTGATATTAAAATAAACATGTATCTCTTGGAAGCTAATTTATAGACATTTTTATGCATTTTTCGGCTGGGGCCCTGTCAGCAAACTCATGTGTAATTCACCTAATTTAGTAAACAATTGTCAATATGTTATGTGCGTATTACTCAAGTATCACTTCTTGGTGCCAATGTATACGAAATTTGGCGTAAGTGGATTGAACATATTGGGAAGTTGTTATTTAATGTTTGCAATGAAATGGAATAACGAAAAACTGGTATGGTTTCAAATATACTTTCTTTTCTCAGACAGTACTGATAGACACAAGCTACTCTTCACTGCCACTAACAGATTCGTGTAGAGCAGACATTTCTGTTCAAATCTGCAACAATGCAGGCCTAAGCACCGAAAATATCACGAGTTTCTACCATATCCCATACATTTTCGGAATTTAAAACTGTACCCCTGGCTTAATTTTTGAAGACCATTTTTTACGATAAATTGCAATTTATTGCTCAAAAATGACATTTTCCAAGGATCCCTAAAATGTAACGCAAGAGTGGAATCATATCGATCACACTTGTTACACACCCTTAATCAGTCAATTCCACGTCGTATGAATGATATTATTAAGTCGTTAAAGTTTAATAATATTAGAAAAATGACGTCGTACGATTTACTGTATCTCTGGACATATTATTTGATGCAATTCCAACGGTTGCGAGTTTCACATTGATGACGGTAAGTAAACAAAAGTAAGATTATGGTACTATTATATATTTGTTTTACTTTTAATTTAGTGCTGTATCATGTCGAAATTTTTACAATCTGAAATATCATATTCGTACCTGAACGTTTTGACCGTAAATTGGATTATTTTCCTTTCGGGTTGAGAGCATAAACATAACTGGTGATGCCACCATCTATGAAAAAAGTTATAGTATAGTTGAAAACTATTTTATAGTTTTCTCAATTATGGAATGGCTTGATTGCTATAGAATGGGTTTTTATGGGATTAAGATTTGTAAGCATAAAATTAAAGTTTTTAAGCTTAGGATAAGGCTTCTAAGCTAAGGATTCGATTTTCTAGCTTGGGATTATAGTTTTTACTCATGAGATTAATGTTTGTAAGCTCGGAGTAAAATTTATAAGATCCTATTAAGGATTCCAAGCGAAGGAGCAAGGTTTTAGCCCTTTGAAACCTAATCCTGAGCTTAGAAACCGTAATTCAGAGCTTAGGAACCTTAGTGTCAAATTAAAAAAGAACAATTTATAGACCACTGGCTTCTCGCCTTCAGTTTATATCGGTCAGATAGTACTCTTTCTTTTCTTTCTTAATGTTGCCATTTGCTCCATTTACTATTCGTGGCGGTTGACGAGAAGAACGAATGGGTTTTGGATAAAAGTCAGTAGAATCGAGCATGTTTCTCCGGCTATCGCAGCATCATAAACACGAACAAACGCATAAACAACTGCTGCCATGAATTATGAAGCGGATTATTCTTTCAGAAAAGCGAACGTCTTATTTCCAACGATACATGATTATTTTAACGTAATTTGGTCCTATTATCTAAAAAAATTTTGTAAAGAAATGTATTATGTTTTATTGTCAATATAACTCTGCCGTAGTTGGCTAAAATTGTAGGGCTAAAAATTAAAGACGCTGTATTGATTTCATAACTTTTTATCCGAAATGTGTCTGAACTAATAAAATTGTGAACTTATTGCAACGCCTGAAACCTATCTGTTTGTCGGTTAATTAATGTCGGTCCAAAATTAATGTTTGAATGCTTGGCGTTCTGTTTTATCCTCTTTAGAAGGGGAAAGCTTAAATCTGATATTTCTAGCCCCCTCTAAAATCGTATTTTAAGAGGGGTTAGCAATATCAGATTTGAGTTTGCCCCCTTCTAAAGGGGCTAAAATGAATGGCGCCAATTCAAATATTAATTTTGTTACCGACCTTAATAAACCGACAAATGTTCTAAAGCCTTTACAGAATCTGGTAGAAAATTTTGGAACATTCCAGGAGATCCGAGAATGTTAAAATGCGAAATTTTATAACGACATTATAATGTTCCGACATTATTTATTCGGACTGCATGAAAATGTCCCGGGCCAGTCTATTTAGAAAAAATCCATTTTCGAATAAAAAAAGCGACATTTGAACAAATGAGATTGACATTAGTGTTTTGGACGGTGAGTTATGCACCTGTTCTTTTTTGACGTCCATGTGTAAAATCTTCCAAGTTCAAGATCTTCCATTCCTTATTATGAAAAACCAAACGAAGAATGACTAGGGCGTCAAAATATTGTATCGCTGTTCCGACTCTTCTTGGATATCCCAGATGTTCATAATTAACCATAGCAACTTTCGTCGTCATAGGATACTGTGCTTGTGCTTTAACCCGATATAAGAAAAAAATTAAGCTAAATAGAAAATAATAGCAGACACCAGGCGCAGCCCGGGTATGCCGAAAAAAAATTTTCTAGAAAAAGGCATGTCTAACGAGTGATCAATACTTATCCGGGAAGAGAATTTTACCTCATATGAAGTAGAAATATCATATTTTAATATGAGAAAAAATGATTCAAATGAGGCAATCCGATTTTGGGACAACGTCGCATATGAGGCAAAATGTCTTATATGAGGCAGTTCTTTTTTGGTCTTGTTTGATCTTGTTTTCGGGATACACTACGACAGGACATGGACGATCGCTCGTTATATTGAATTCAATAGAAAGTAAGGAAGGAATCAGTATTCCATTTTCGAAATGCGGTTTAAATTAGCGCCAATAATATTCCGCTGGCAATGCGTCTTCTATTTCATCAAATTTATTCTTTCCATTCAAATTCTCTTGCGAGCAATGATGCCATTTTTGTAAGCGATTTACCGCAAAATTTCGAGAACGGAGCTCAGATGATATCAAAAGTAAAGAAATGTCGATCGGAAAACAGGTTAGGATCTTTTACTGAGAAGAGAGAGGATTTTCTTTTATAAACAGTTAATGAAAAAATTTGTGTTGTGTAAAGCTCTTCCTAAACATTATTTGTTACAGTTTGTAATCGCTATTAAAAAGCAGCCATTTGTACTTTAAAATAAGAATTTTTATAAAAATGCAAATATTGGTGCAATTTTTCAGTACACATTTAAAATAGTAGGCAACAACGGCCGACATAAATTCCAAACATGCTCTAGAAAATCTCACGAACCACTGCGAAATTTTGGTGAATATAAAAAAATATGCATATCCGGCATTGTAAATTACTGTTATGGAAATTCAGGACTACTAAAATAAGTTAAAATTACATTTTACCATAAAGTTGACGTTTTGAACTATGATTTATCAGTATTTTTGCGTAATATTTTCCAAATCAACAAATAAGCAAATAAATTAAATTATTCTAGAACCTCGATCATCGATACAATCGATAATGGTACCTTGGTCGAAACATTCAAATACCTAAACTATATGCAACTAGCGAAGAGCAGTCTGATCTCGAAAAAATTTTCCAATCTAATTCGCGCCCAGAATTCATTGGCACTTTTTTACATTGACTATATTGTTATGGTGAGAATTTAACTTGGTTTGTTATTGATATAAGTTAAGACGCCAAATTAAAATGTGCCGAAGGAAGTTAGATCTACATGTTCATCTGATTTATGGAGTTCATTATTAGGAGTTAATGCTGAGGAGTGGTTTTTCTCCTGGGGTCAACCGATTCATTCACGCAGACCTCGCATGGAGTGCCCTGGTTGTTTTTCTCAAGAGAGAACGTTGCAACTAGATCCGCATTTTGAAGGAAAAAGCGCGACTAGAACTGCAGTTTAAGAGTATTCCTTCGAGAAAGAAGCCAGCTATATACCGGGTGGCGCAAAAGTTCTTGGCCAAATTTTAAATAAAAACGAGTTGACGGGCCGCGCCTTCGGCGCGACCGTCAACTCGGAGCGTGCACAGCGTCAGATTGGGTTCGTCATCGCTCCCACAGACATTCATTGGCACTTTTTTACATTGACTATATTGTTATGGTGAGAATTTAACTTGGTTTGTTATTGGTATAAGTGAAAATCAGAAATGGGACACCGTAATAGCTAAGAAAGCCAAAAATTAATACTGTTGCGTTTGCATAACCTTAGTTCGACACTCGAAAAGCGGTATGTGATAAATTACTTTTTGTTATACAAATTTAACAGTTTGAACGATCCCAACCGACTTCGGTGAACGGCCAACTTTGGGCTTTTGACTCAAAAAGCCCGTTGGCTTCCCAAAAAGGGTTCTGGTTATACTTCTAATATATTACTTTTGTCCATATGACACTACACCTTTCTGCTTTTGGTTAGACACCAAAACATATATCTGATTTTTTCGCTCAAAATTCAAATTATTACAAAATCAATTAAAGCGAATTATTCGTGATTTTATTGTAGAGTGAACACAGCTGTCCTCCAGCTGACATCAAAATTTTCAATAAAGTGCTCTCGCTCGAAGAATATAACCAATGGGTCATTCATAACAATTATTCGAAACAAATTCATCATGAAGGTCAAGTTGCCGAGAAGCAAAGCAAGCAATGTGAGCGTAATGGTTATGCACTTTGGGCAGTTTATAAAGGTCAGACAACTTTCAGTTTTACTTTCTATATCGTAGAAAACGCATTAATAAGTGTAATGTTTCGAAACTAGATATTAGTCATTTACGATCTAAACTTTCATTTTAGATCTGAGTCTTGATGAGAATGACAGGACCGTGCTCGATGTACGTCCAGAACTCAACGATGATAATTGGCCTTTATTTCAACACTTTGTCCATCTTCTCACCGATCCATTTATTTACATTCGCCATTTGAAATTGACTCCTAGAATTGACGTCGCCTTCCTAAACCTACTGGCTGGAACAATACACTCAGATTTTAGCCGCCTACGATGTAATGACATGGTACTATTTTCGAACAGGGAATCCAATATCGTGAACAATGTCCAGAAATTCATCGGTTGGGTAAAAAATAATGTGCTCTGTAACATATTTCAAATTTCCCTTGTGACCGGTTCAAATTATGATGACGAGTTGCTCGATTTCCTTGTGACTGGAGCGCCTTGTACATACTCGATTACCATCAACCTTTTACATCAACCATTTTCTGACGTCATCGTTGCTTTTTTGCAGGTGAACTCAATATGTTTTTGGTTAAAGATATTCAAACGTTCTGTTAATTTTTAATTTTTCGGCGTCTTTTCTTTCTTTAGCTTTTTCTAACTTTGGCGTCAAACTGCTAAATTTCTTGAAATTTTAAAGCAAATTGTCGCTTTTCCTTTGTAAATTGTCCAAATTATTGCCGAAATCCTTGAGTTCTGGTTAACCAAGTTTAAGATGTTGTAAAACATTCTTATTAACATTTTGTTTATATGTTTAGAAGTTCATGGATCTCAGAGACATCGATGAAAACCAAATGGTTAGGTCTATTCGAGGCTATCGCGCGAAGCTAACTGTGGAAATGTTGAAGCTCAATTATGCTAAATTCATCGTCAAAGAAGAGAAAAGCATAGCTCGTACTGTGCTATTATTTGAACTGATCAACAATTATATCGGAAAGAAATTACAGATTACTACAAGGACCATTCACACTATGTATGACGAATCCGATTTCTTGCTGGAGATTAAAATTTTATAACGACGTTTCTATTTTGTGTTTGCAATATGAGAGATACGAAAAATTTATTTTTTGAATGATCGAAATTTTTTGTTGAATGAAATGTTTTAGCCAAGCCAGTTGAGCATTTGTTTGCAGTACACAAAACATACAGAGTATGCGTTCTGTCGGACAATGTCTATGTTACAAACATTGTCTGATTTTATAAGAAAAACTTTAGCTAAGCAAAAATTCACTTGTTTTTTGAAATTAAGTGAAAAAAATTTTTTTGACGGAAATGTTAGTATTTTTTACAATATTTCATTTTTATGGTTGCTAAAAGTTCTTAAAATTGGGTTTTTCTTCGAAAAATCGTATAGATTGAGATAAATTTCCACAACTATGCCCTGGTTTCTTTGTGCCAGTTCTATCAATCTCTAACATAATATAATCATAGGAAAGATTTGCGCATATCCACAAAAAATGTCTAAAGCTTTTTTTATATATTTCTATGTCTAAAAGATTTTAATAAAAAACCTGAGCCTGCAGGGACATTGGGCGTTAAATGGTTGACATAATATGTAATACTTGTATGAATAACTGATGTCTTCCACTACGTATTTATTAATTAGGAAACATTAAATTTCGATTTTATAATAAAACTATCACTTACATTTTTATGCCAACTCAAGCATGCATTGTGTCAAAGAAAGGGTTTATTTTTCGCACTCAAGTTCCTTGTCATTATTTATTTTATAAATGCAAATACAACCCTTGCGGTACATTGGCTCACTCTCATACTAAGGTACAATCGTATTATCCGTGGAGTCATGCAAGCAATTAAGGAGTGAGGGGAGAAATGGCATAATGATTCTCACGCACACTTCTCCGATTATCTGTCGTTTCACACTCTCAATGTCTCTCTATATACTCTCTCCACGCTGATTTTCATCACAGTTTCACAGTCATTCTACTCCACTCCCTGTGTCTACACTCAATGTTTCTGATAAGTTTTGGTCTTACCGGTGTTATTGCATAAAAAAATAAATTTTCTTATAAATTTAATACGCCAAAAGACAATTTGAAAACATAAATTTATTCCATAGTTTATGAAGAAATAATTATGAAATAATGCATTTTTCCCTATTTTCAGCACGTTTCTCCAGCTTTGATGCTTCTTTTTGTCCTTCTCGTGCAGCTGTCATCAACTTTCGATGCCACATTTTTGGATTAGTTTCGTTAGAATTACGCAACTTTTGTAGAGCCATTTTGACACGATTGTGTACACAATCCTCTTGCCTCTTGGTAAAATGAACAAACGCCGTTTCCAAAAGTCCATACTTATTTAGTTCTGATTCACCGTCGCGGCCAAAGAACGGTAATGGAATACTAAAATAATTTGCTGGCCATTGAAAGTTAAAAAGATACTACTCAAGTACAGTCAAGCCGGGGTTAAGTAACTTTTTTAATTTTCACAAATTTTTACCTACGAGGCCCGTTTTTTATTTTTTACTTTTGGTGCCTTAGAATAACCTAAAAAAATTCAAAGTTTGAATTTAGAATTTCATGCCTAGCGCCAAACTTTAAATTGGATCCGAAATATTGCGAAAATTTTCCCAATAAGGTAAATGTCGGTAAAAATAAGTAAAAGTGAGGTAAAAATGTATTATTTTTCTCCAGTTACGTTAAAAATAAGCTATAATATCAAAAAGCACCGTTATTTCAATAATTAGCTAGAGAAAATTTAGCCATTTTGAGCCATCTGAGTTATCTCCGAGCATGAGGCCGATCCTTTGGGGTCGGATTTTAGCCAGGCTTAACTGTAATGAGTAATTGAAATTTATTATTAGCATTGGTCTCGGCTCAAAATTTTTATTTAAAATCCCTTCTTCCACCCCTCGGAAAAGGTTGAACAATTTCGCATCCTGGGCCTAATTAGAGTTTATGGTACGTTTTTAAGTAGTTATCGACGATATTGTATTAAAAATAAAGCAAAAAGATCAGCTTTGCTACCCTGATGTACCTGATTTGCTGTATATGAGGTAATCCTGTGGAGACAACTAGCACAAGTAAAAACCACTGAGAATCACTCTTGGCAGGCTTGTCGCAGTGAAACAAAGATATCGGCACAAATTTTCCAGGTATAAATATTGCAAGACGTTTGCCATCACGAAGCTATAATTAATAATAAATATTATTTTACAACCGAGCTCCGAGGGGAATATATATAAAATTACAAGAGCTGTAATTATAGAGAATACGGTACCTCCTTGGAAACTAAAAAGTCAATCTCTGATTTTGTCAAATCGGGAGAATTTCCGCCCCAATTAGGCTAGAAAATGGTGTTTTTCCAATGTGTTCAATTTCCAACTGTTAATCAAACCTTGTATTCCTTTTTGGGCCATTAGCAAGACGGCTTGCTTCGTCAATGCACCACCAGTATGTCCTTTGCGATGCACAAATACCGCACCATTTATTCCACTTTTCTCTTCCAAATCACAATTCATCAATCCATGCCATTTGTTGGGCAGAAGAGCTCTTGGACTTAATTGTGAGTGTAATTTGGGATATTTGCTTGGACTAGATATTATTTTCTGTCCATTTTTACCTATATTAAAAGTCACAAAATATTGAACGGAATTCAAAAGCCGTATTTATGTCACTAATTTTTGCCCTAATTCAAAAATGTGATCATCCACTGTGCCTATCCGCGATCATGTGGAACATCCTAACTCGGACCCCTATGTATGTCTGTTGCTTGCGGTTAGACCACATGCGCGCTCGGATCAGGGCGAGTGAGGTACATTAAAAAGCTCTCGGTTTGCTATGGTGGCACTGCTAGGTCCGTTTGGAACTTTGGCTTCTATCGAGCATTATGACTCATCAAATTTGCACACTATTTAGTCGTTTTCTAGCTGTCTGGCTCTCAGTGTCCATGCCCGAGTGCTATATAGTTAGGCATTAGTCGGCTGTCCCAGGATTGGGTCCCTGCGGTGAACTCGTTTCCTTGGGGGATTTGTTGCACCTGGGAGGGGGTTAAGAGGACCTGGTTAAGAGGGCCCCGGGGTTAAGAGGACCTGATCCCAGATAAAATATTATTTTTGAGATAGAGTACCCATGGGGCCAAAAATCCAAAACATTTGCAAATTTCAAGTGAAACATGCAACCTATGTAGTTTTTTGCTGAATTTGAATTTTTAAAGAATTTTTGACCCCGGGGGTCGCCCCAAGGGTAGGGGAGAGGAGGGTAGAATTTTAATTTTTTAATTCGTGTTTCACTTTCGTGACATAATAAATCAGACTTTTATAATCCACTCTAACCTATTTCGCAGGATATATGTCGGGGGTCCCGGTTTTGGAACTTTTCGAGTTCCCTCGATACAGGGACGCATGATAGCTCAAAATGCTCCCCTGGGAATTCTAAGAACGAATCCGCAAAAATTTTTCGGGGGAGATCTCAAAAAGTGGCTTTTTTGGCCAAAAATCGTCATTTTTCAGGTTTTTTTTGCGAATGGTCATATCTTTTCGAGTTCCCTCGATACAGGGACGTGTGATAGCTCAAAATGCTCCCCTGGGAATTCTGAGAACGAATCCGCAAAAACCTGAAAAATGACCATTTTTGGCCAAAAAAGCCACTTTTTTGGATCACCCCCGAAAAATTTTTGCGGATAATGAATGATGATTTTGCTAGTAATGAATCACCGTTTGAAAAACTTTAATTTTGATTTTGTAGACACAGGATATTGACAAAAACCAAGAAGGTCCAATTTCAATGCATATCAATAAATTTTCCCACGAAACTATCATTTTTAAAATATACTGATTTTTGGAGGAAATTTAAAATATTTTTATTTATTACCTTATGATCTCATATTTGCTGAATTCAGGCACTTTCTTCAACAAGTAGCAAGACAATACACCGTCGTAACGAATTTTACCATCGGGTGCACCAATAAAATGCTCTAAAGAATGGAGTTCCATCGGCCAAGAGAAATGGAAAGTGACTAGAAATTTACGATTATAAGTTATAAGACATTGCAGCATATCTGGACGCAAAAATAATGTCAACTTCGCCGAATCGAAAACATTTAAGGTAAACAAAACTTCCTCTTAAAACGGGCAAAAATGGCCAAAATAGCACATGAGAGCCTTATTACCGCACACGAAATCTCGAAAATATATAGGGCAAAATATCGACCGAAAATGGCCAAGGATGGGTTAAAATAAATGTTATTTTACTAAGAAGCCAGTGTCCGTCCGTCCGAAATGCGTGCGTCCACTGACGTTTAGACCCCTTCCACTGCTCATTTCCGGGCAAGTGATAGCTTAAAATGTTCGTACGGATGTGCTGATACCGATTTTCAAAAAATTTAGACAAAATATAGACAAAATTTTTTTAGACAATTTTTTTGACAAAAATTTTTTTTTGAAAAATGGGCCATACTGACGGCGGGGGGGGGGGGGGGACGCCGCGAGTGCGGCGGCGTAGGACAGCTAGTTAAATACTAAAAAGAAATTTAGACACTAAAATGTTTTTCTTTGTAAAGATTAGCAACTGAAACACGTATTTGATATTTACGATGTGTTATAACGTTACTACCGTCAAAAATCGCCTTTGGCTAGAATTAGCATTGAAAATCTGCAAATGTGCCCAGAAGTAATTCAACTCGGCCAAAACTATACAAATCCTTTATGGCCGTGGACGAGAACCCACTGAACTTGATATGAGTGTTTTGACTTCTGTGATACCAGGCCCGTAACTAGGGGGGGGGTTAGGGGGTTGCAACCCCCCGAAATTCGGAAGCTAAAAAAAATCAATAGGGTCCCCCCTATGGTTTTAAAAATTTTCGAGAAAATTTTGAAAAATGCACCCCTAAGAATGCGTTTTTTTCACTTCTCAACCCCCTCTGAAATCTCACCCCCCCCCGAAATTTTTTTCTGGGTACGGGCCTGTGCGATACGAATAACGATTATTAATATCTCAATCGGAAGCGCAGAGTCTTAGCATTAATTTGAGCTATTATTCGTCTTCTAGAATGTACTAGAAGCAATGATCTGAAGCAAAATTCGTTTTGAAACTATACTATAGTTTTAAACTATTTAATAGCCTTTTCTTAGATATTGATATCACTGTATTTTACGCAAAAATTTTACAGAAAGAATTCTTTTTACCTTTTACAAAAAATGACACATTTTTAGTAAAAAAGCTGAATCTTTTCAAAGAATTGGCATAAAATTTCCAATCCTACCAAAAAGTTTCTTTGATCGGCGATGGCGTTTCGAAAATTTTGAGAGGTACAACTTAATTGAGTGGAAAATCAATACAAACTTGCTCCTAGGGACCGGCTCAGAGTGTGTGCAACTTAAACGAGGATGCAACTTAAGAAGTAAAACTTAATTAAGGATTTTTTAAAGGGGTTTCCATACATTTCTGGCCGTTTCACTCCCAGAGTGCAACTTAAACGAGGGTCAACATAACTGCGGTGCAACTTAAGTGAGGGTCGACTCTATCTAGTAAAGTACAAAAATAAATACATTCGGAACAAACACGGAAATATCTTTGACTCTTTTTTAAAAATTTTGTCACCAACTGTTAGGTATGCAATTTCGATATTGTTCTTCGTTCGCATGAATAAAGCAAATGTTGCTGATAATACTGTTTCCCTCTCTTTTCTAGCAATGAATCATTACTAATGGTAATACTAAACATTGGTTATGATCTCCTTATCAAAGTGTATGCGTCATTCCGTCGTGCAACGCAATTCTCTGAATGTTTTGAAAGATTGTAATATAATTCAAGGCTCGTGATTTGCGACCAAAAGTTACATTGCACGGACTGGATCTTGCGAGTACTCGTGATATTATGGGACCATTATTGGTTTTCGATTTTGTTTGCATAAGCAAACCGTCTCTCACACAAAAAATGTCTCGCGTCTCTTCTCTCTCTCTTCGTCCGCTGCAAAGAGAACCTTCCAGCGGAGGCTGCATAGCCGGCAATTCAAATCGAACTTCGTGACTGTTGTTTACTTCCATGGCGGGTTTTGTTTTGAATGACCCAATAGAACATTTCAAAACCAAACACTAGAATCAGCTCCAGATTCGTGTTCACCGCATTGAAATTGATTTAAAAGGTTATCGTTAGCCCGCTAAAAACTAGGAATATTTTGGTACCATGGGACCATTATTGGTTTTCGATTTTGAGACATCCTGCAAATGAGAGAAAAATTCTAGTTTGTAGTTGTAGTTTGGGCCCCTCTTTTTCCTAAATTGAGATTTCTGTCCCAGTTTTGAGAACCGCCAATGATCACCTATAGCTCCGCTTTAGTCAATAGTATTTCTAGTAGTTTAATTAGCGAAATTTTGCATTTACGGATTAATGTTTCACGTACAACAAGGTAGAATACAATGTCTGATCACCTACCCGCACAGAAGTCTATGACGGCAAAGGAATTGTACAGCCGGTAATAACAAATACCATATATTAAATATGTCACAAAGGATAACCCTGATGCGATATTTGCCAAGAAACCATCGCAGATAGCATAGCAGCTTGAGTGCACAAACATAACCTAATACATCATTGAGATTGTGTACTTTAAAATTTTCTAGAATGTTTCGATTCCAGTGACTAACGTATAAGTCAACAACTCACCGGATGGATTAACAAGCTTATTAGTGCGGAACCAAAATTCAGAATGCATGACAGTTGCAGAATACGCCGATATTCCTGCATGCCAGCATATTAACCAGAATAACTGTTAGACACACACAGAGGCCACTTGTTGAATGTTCCAGCGAAATCCGACAGAGAAAAACCTCGGTTTTCCAAAAATTTCACTCTTAATCCCTCATAAGGAAGCAGTTTTGTGAGCACCAATACCTGCAAGTCAGGTCATTGGTATTCGAATTTTAATGCACTTCTATCCCCGGATTAGTAATTAACCTCTCTTAAAAATATTTCGTTATTTTGGATAATATTTTTATCACTAAAGAATCACTTTTCTGTTTGGTCTATCCTATTGGTACACTGCATGAAAAAGAGCCAATTAAAAATGATGTGTTGGATAATTTCATGCCTCAGAATATCCTGGAAGGACATGATATTATCCTTAAAGTAATATGTCTGATCTCGGGATTTCTTTTTCCACCGTTTTCAAGTGGCTATATAAGGGCTGGATGGAAACCATGTTTGCACTCCTCTATATCTCTCTCAATACCTGGGGTCAAAAAATCGGAAAGGCGTGCAAACCTCAAAGTCGCTTTTCAGGCTTCAAGAGGCAAATAAATTTGGACCGTACTTCCAGGTGCACAGGAATTCGAGAGCCTTAAAAAATGTTTTTTGCATTACTTGTTCCATTTATGAATATTTTTTTCCTTCATATAAAATTTCCAAAATTCCTTACGCAACATTTAATCCAAACCCACTTTTATGCACCTTTGGAATTTATTTTGGATCTTCTCCAGAAATCTGCATTTTACACATGTAATAATCATAGCGCAAGGAATCCATAATAAAAATCTTGAAAAATGGAAATGCAAAACTTAATTTCCGAATGGAAGTAAAAAACAAAGCACACTTTTGGTTAGCAAAAATTTATCGAATTTTCTTGATTCCAGGGCTTAATTCCAATCAAAGTTCACAAGATTAACACCCATAAAGCCCTAAGGCACCAAATTCTCTGCAAGTCCATCCTTGTAGTAAATACCGTAATACCTGTAATTGCTCCCCCCTAAAATTACTCCCCCCCTATATTTACTCCCCCCCTCGGGGGTAGTTGAAAAATTACTCCCCTCCCTAAAATTACTCCCCCCTAGAATTACTCCCCCCCCCAAAAAATGCGGTTTTTTTCCAATTTTTTGCTCTTTTTAGCTAGTATTTAATATAAATAGACAAAATTTAGACAAAATATAGTCTATTTTTAGCTAAATTTTAGCTAAATCTCCAAATTTTTGTAAATTATTTTTCTGAAAAATTTGTCGAAAAAAATCAATAGGGTCCCCCCTATGGTTTTTTGCAAAAAACTTTCTAAAAATAATTTTTTTCATAAAAAACCATAGGGGGGACCCTATTGATTTTTTTCGACAAATTTTTCAGAAAAATAATTTACAAAAATTTGGAGATTTAGCTAAAATTTAGCTAAAAATAGACTATATTTTGTCTAAATTTTGTCTATTTATATTAAATACTAGCTAAAAAGAGCAAAAAATTGGAAAAAAACCGCATTTTTTTTGGGGGGAGTAATTCTAGGGGGGGAGTAATTTTAGGGAGGGGAGTAATTTTTCAACTACCCCGAGGGGGGGGAGTAAATATAATAATAAAAAATTTTCTAAAAATAATTTTTTGCATAAAAACTCATAGGGGGGACCCTATGGTATGAAAAATCATTTTTCTGAAAAATCTGTCAAAAAATCAATAGGGTCCCCCTATGGTTTTTTATGAAAAAAATTATTTTTAGAAAGTTTTTTGCAAAAAACCATAGGGGGACCCTATTGATTTTTTTCGACAAATTTTTCAGAAAAATAATTTACAAAAATTTGGAGAAAAATAGCCAAAAGTCCCAACAATTTTGATAAAAACGCCAAAAATTTTCGCGGCCCGCCTTCGGCGGCCCGCGAAAATTTTTCAAGTTGCCTAAGGCACGGCGAGGTTTGAAAAATTACTCCCTTCCCCTATATTTACTCCCCCCCCTCGGGGGGTAGTTGAAAAATTACTCCCCCGGGGGAGTAATTACAGGTATTACGGTAGGCATCGGCGAGTCCAAGTCTCCTTTCACTGTCTGCACAAAGCCTATACTTAAACCATTGTTTTTGGTTATCACATACTATTTCTATCTCTCTTTCTTTGTAAAAATAGAATGCCGAAAAAAAGAATATTCCTGCGTCCTGCCTTTATCAAGCATCGATTCGTTAAAAGCTGGGAAAACGTGTATCTACGTCTCTAATCTACGAATACAATGGATTGTTTTTCATTAAATTTTAATAAATAACAATCCATTGTATTCGTAGGGTAGAGACGTAGATACACGTTTTCCCAGCTTTTAACGAAGCGATGCTTGATAAAGGCAGGACGCTGGAATATTCTTTTTTTCGGCATTCTATTGTTGTGCTATTCCATTGTTCGACCACGAGGTCGAACAATGTTTGACAAGGCCGAATGTGGTCGAGGTAAGCTGAGGAATTTTAGAAAGTGCATTCTCAGGGGTGCTTATTGTGTGATTTCCACCGCCGCATGTGGCGAGCCAGTCCTGTGGTCGGGCGCGCAACGCCCGACCACAGCATATTTAGCAAGCTGGACACGATGAGAGGAATCTATCGACACCTCACTTGTCCCTGTGGGTGGTCTGGATCGTACATAACGATACCAGGAGCGAGTGAGTGAGCGACGGACGAACGGAAACAGAGTGGCGTGTTAGTGGTAGAGTATGAAAATTTTTGATTTACAAGAATAAATGCTTTATACGTAAAATTTGGCAGAAAGTAATATTTATCTCAAAATCGAACTAGTCCACACTCAAATTGAAGCATTTGACACTTTGAATTCAAATATTAGTTTTCTCCAATTTTCTTGTAGAATCTCTTTGCGACTATGCCACTGTCTTCCATTCCAACAACCATTTGGCCATCCTTTGTGATAAGGTAATCGTAGATGGCGGTCGTGCCACTGTCCATATCCACATGCTTTTCGCTGAGTTTGTCCCCTTTCGGGTCGTATGTAAATGTGATTTTGTGTGGGTGGTCATCCAAGTACTCTCCCTGGAAAAGTGCCATTAGTTTTTTGGGAACCGCTCTTTTCACTCATTTTGAATATTTTATGAACATAAATTCCAGTTATTTAACATCTCCGAAATTTTAAAACTTTGGCCTTGCAAACTCTAGGCAGAAATATGGAAAAATTTAAAAAATGCGGTTCACATCGGGTCCCTCTAATATAAACTAATGCGCGAAAATGGTCCTTTTTTGAAAAGTTTTAAATTTTAACATTTGACACTTTGAATTCAAATATTAACTTTCTCCAATTTTCTTGTAGAATCTCTTTGCGACTATGCTATTGTCTTGGCCGTCGTGCCACTGCCATATCATCCTGTTCGCTGAGTTTGTCCCATTTTTGGTAGTATGTAAATGTGATTTTAGGAAAATACGATGTGAATTGGCGCCATTTCAGTTAGCCTTTTTGAAACGGAATCAGCTCTAATCTGATATTGATAAACTTTTTTAAATACAAATTTAGCCATTTTGCGAAATTTTATTACTTTGGCAAAAATTGTGAATTTTCTGATAGACTAATAAAACTATTCTTTAAAGAAAAAACTTACCTCAAATTCCTTGCCATTTCTGATATCGTCCCAGTCACTCTCTTTATCGTCAGCAGATATCTTGTAATGATAGACGGGCGGATTATCGGATTTCTTCGTCAAAATAACTGTCCAACTGCTCATACCGATCAGCTTACGATAGAGCCAGTTGTAGCCTTTTGCCTCGAGGTATTTGTCGAAATTATCGTCATTTCTCACGAGCTCCCATTTTCCTAAAAATTTTGCAGGAATTGGAGCCGGAGGAGTCGAGGCGGCCGTAATAATGGAAATGGAGATTACAAAAATAGTACAGGATTTCATCGCTTCTTTATCTAAAAACTTAGAAAACAACAGATTTCATAGAAAGTTTTTCCAAATCACCATAAATATGGTCCCACAATTTTACCAAACTATACCTCTTTGTTGGCCAGGTTTTAGCCTAGTTTTCTAAAACCTGATCATGACGAACATATATTTCAAATTTTTCTGCGGTTCCAAATATGCAATTATTTTCTCTGCTACAAACGAACCCCACTTTTTCCCCACTCTTGGGTCCACGCCAAAAGCGGTTTTCAAAGAAAAATTGAAATTTTTGGCGCGAATTCACATTTTTAAACAAAGTTTGCATTTTTACCTATTTTTCCTAATTTTATCAAAATAATAATGATTTGCAAAATTTTGAGGAAAATGGTCAAAATCGCAAGAGATGGGGGTTGGGAAAGTGAGGGGGAAAATCAGGGCTCAATTATATATCAAAAATTTTGTACTAAAAATTCCAAGTTGACCGAAAATAGCTATTTTTTGTTAAAAATTGAAATTCTTGAGCACAACATTTAAGATATAGTGAAGAAAAACATTGCACACATATGGTAAAATTGTTTTAATATTTTTATGATGACTTGAAGGCATTGTTTAATAGTGAGAAACTTTTAAGGCGGTTAAGTTATAATGAACATGGAAATTCTTGCCCTTTTATCTTAAATTGGGTATTATCGATCTAATACAAAGGTAAACACTTTAACCGTTTTTAGTAGGACAATTCCTTGCTCGGGAAGGAAATTTTGAACACCGAAACAGTGAACCTGTTTTCGAGAAACGGCCTTAGAAACAATAAATGTCACCAACAAAAAACAAATGGGACAATTATGTCCTTACGGAAAGATGTCTGGTCTCGTTGGTTTTAACTTCCTCTTTCCTTGCTTGGCTACTGCACTCTCGTTATTAAAGTTCAAATTTCAGGCTTCTGGTTCTCTAGGTTAAAAGATGGATTTCAGATGGACGGTCAAACGAAAATCGACGCTACTTGTATACCCCCCCAACGAGCAAAAAAATTTTTTTCTGAAATTCAGCTAATTAGGGGTTATTTGATGCGCTGAGTCCGAAAAAATTATTAGTTTTTTGATTTGAGGCGATTTTAGGCCAGTTTTCGTGCCGGGACCACAATTTCCGAAATTCCCATTTTTGGCCTAAAATCGCCGGGAAACATGTTTTTATGGGGTTTTCGACTACACTGAGTCCGAATCTGACATTTGTTTTTGCTTGGTCCCAGCACGAAAATGTGGAATTTGACGTTTTTTGGCCAATCTACAGTCAAAATGGCCGAGTATTGGCAAGGAACTTTCATAAATTCGGCATTTCTTGGCTAATTTTTCTTTTATTTAACATAATGACATTGTGCATAATATAGAAAAAACAAATGGGGCCCCGAACAACCCTTATAAGGGCATATTCTTAGGCCGTATGATCTTCACATATTATCCGGAATTTCTGAGCATCTATCTATTCCTAAGGATTGTATCTCTCTGCCTTCGACCTTGACACATGCCAAAAAAATTTGCTGTCGAAAAACTTCTATAGAACAGAAAATGTTTAACTGAAAAGTGCAACAAAATATCATAACTTCCCTCGTTTGTTGACTGACATAAAAAATATCATATGATAACAACATTTGGCAGCTGAATTATGATCAATACCAAAATAGAGGCATTTGAATTGAGCAATAAAAACTTACCTTAAATCCTCAAATTAATCCCCCGGGGAATTATTATTTCGTCAGGTCCTAGAGGGGGAATATTTGAGGGGGGATTTATTTGAGGGGGTATTAAAATTTTGGGACTTTTTGTCAAAATCTTTGGATTTTTGGCAAAATTTGGGAAAATTTTTGAAAATTTAAACACAATTTTGAATTGACGCCAAAAAATTTTCGCCAAA